>NW_021026243.1:1308927-1326315 GCF_004153795.1 Camellia sinensis
ATAATTCTATATCCATATTATATCCCTAGGATTATTTGTTTTTCTGTTGCTGGTAACACAAATATGCTCCATAAGAGATGGAGGCCTATTTATGGTTTCCGTTGAAGGATTATTGGGTCAAAGACGAACCCTGCTAAAACAAGCTAAGTATAAGCACTCTAATAATAAACAATAGTAAGAATGGGGCTTTAAAATTAGAACTTTTTTTATGTTATACAAATAATCACAAAAAAACAGCTCTAAGACTAGTAGAAAATCAAGGTGCAAACATGTATTGGGGGAACAAAAAGACTATAGGATCTCACCCTTTGTATCGCTCTTGCATGAACAAATAGATGTGCTCCAAGTGTGGCTTCGTTGAGCTTGAATCCTAAGTGAATCCGAAGAGACTTTAAAACCACTCGTTTAGGAACCTCAGCATCCAAGGAGAGTGGAAGGTGAAAGCACTATGTGGTTTAGTGGCGGTCATATTAATAGACGAAGAAACCCTAGTATGAATTCAGGTCTGAGATTAATGAATGAGGAGATTATAAGAGGAAGAGATGTAGGTGTTTGTATTATTTGTCTTGAAAACGCTAACCCTAGGAAATCCCAGGAAGTTTCCCTTCGTGGATGTTGTTTCTTCTCCTCGAAAAAGTGGAAATTGTCTAAAGCTCGAATCTCTTCATCTTATTCGGGCTTTAGAGAGAAGCAATGCGCCTCGTATTATCCCTCGTTTGATAATGAGAGTAGTCTGAGACAGAGCCGTCCTTTGCTTTTAGGGATAAGGTATGTGGTCGGGATTAGTTCTCATCGATCAGTGGGTGACACCGTGTATGGAGGGTGAGGTGTCTCTTGATATATATATGGTTGAGGTCTTTAGATATTTCTGCAGTCAATCTGTGTTGATCAAATTGCTATTATGAATTGTATTACTGCGTGCGTGAGATTTTAGAGAGCAGATGAACAAGCAATGGCGGCCAAAAAATGCCATCTTGGCCAAACCAAAGTGCCGACCGGCACGAAAAGTAGTGCTGACCGGCAACAAAGAGTGCCGGGCCGGCAAACTAATGGTATGTAGCACAGGGTTGTTTTGTGTTCATGCGAGATAGTTATTAGTCTTCGTATAGGGCTTATCTATCTGGGTGGTGTCTACTTGTCTGAGCCGAAGTCTTTTGCCTTGGTTGGTGATGTGGGTGGGATGGTCTACTGAGAGCCCATCCTTTTTGGCGCTCTCGATATGATATGCGAAGAATGCAATGATGTTATGGGTAGCTAAATACCAGATGCAGCTCAAAAGGGTCAGAGGTCGGAAGTATTCTGAGACAAGGCGGAGATTGCCGTGCGAAGCGAAGGCCTTGCCGGAACTCCGATAAACGAACACAAACAATGGAAGATGGATTCACCGGTAGCTATTGTGTTTCTAAGTCTGGGAGTGGACGTTAATGATGAGAGCGGGTCCAAGAATGTCTTGAGGAAACTGTGGTCAAAAGAAGTGGGGTGAGGTTTGGACTACAGTTCGCCCCTCTGTGTGACGAGGAGATCTCGAAATGTCTGTGAACAATGAAAGCTGGGAGTGGAGATGTCAGCATAGCCGATGAGTAATGTACGAGCGGCAACTTTTTTTACAAGCCGGATAGACTATGTAGACAGAAATACAGTGGCAAGACAAAATAAGATATGCGCCGATAGTGCAGGGGCTACAAATGGCAAGAGGCAAAGTGCAGCAAGAGGCGAGCATGAGAAGATTATGATCATGCAAAGGAAAGCTTATAATGAGTGGAAGGACATGCGACAATTGTTAATCTATCGATACCCAAACGTGACACTAGGCATGCAGATAAGAAGAGTGTCATGAGAGAATAGTTGGTGGATCAGCCATTCTCAATACGTCTCACTCGGGAGGTACAATACCTGTGCGGCTCGTCTGGTTGCACCAGCTTCAAATGAACCGTACATACAATATCGTGCCTGCAAAGAAAACAACTTAACAGGTACAAAATCGTTAGCAACATGCATGACAATGCAAAATGGATGCAAAACGATATGCAATATATGCAAAACAATGTATAAATAATGCAAATGAAGATGCAATGTAATTGAAACAAAGCAAACTACATGCAAAGCATTTGAATCGTGATCCAATCACGAGCGGTTCGAAACCACACCTATGTCAAATCGTTTTAAACATCCGAAATCGGAATTTCATAAACATGCTTAATATTACTTAAAAATTATGCTGATCATATAGGTGAAATCAGTTCCAGTTAATCAAGCCTCTAAGGCTTCCAATTTCTGATCTAAACATTCTCATTCAACAGATACTTTTCCTATTGAACAGATAGACATCTTTAATCATATGGTTTACTCACTTAAGGATTTCACAGTAAGCATTCAAAATCGCCAAAATAGGACCCAAAATATAACAAAGAACATGTACGAGGGTCGGGTTATTACACTCTCCCCCCCTTAAATAAGTTTGGTCCTCCAAACTTAGTTTTACCTTAGGGTAGGAACAGATGTGGATACTGATGTTGTATTTCCTCTTCTCTTTCCCAAGTTGCGTCAGTTCCATAATGTTCTTGCCATTCCACTTTTACCATTGGGATTTCTCGGTTTCGTAATTGTTTCACTTGCCGATCCAAAATGCGGATTGGCTTCTCCTCGTAAGTTAACTTATCATCTAGTTCAATGTGGTGATGATCAATAACATGAGACGGATCCGCAAGATACCCCCGAAGCATAGAGACATAAAACACATTATGTACTTGACTCATAAGTGGCGGAAGGGCAACCCGATAAGCTACCAGACCCACCCTTTCCAAAATTTGAAAGGGACCAACGTAGCGGGGTGTTAACTTACCCCTTTTCCTGAATCTTGGATGGCCTTTCATTGGAGTAACTTTTATAAAGACGTGACTGCCCACTTCGAATTCCAAATCTCTCCGTCGGTTATCCGCATAACTTTTTTGTCGGCTTTGGGCCGTTTTTAATCTTTCCCGAATAATTCCAACTTTTTCAGTTGTCAGCTGAACAATTTCAGGCCCTAACAAAGACTTGTCTCCAACTTCAGCCCAACATACGGGAGAACGACACGGTCTTCCATACAAAGCTTCATAGGGTGCCATTGCAATACTTGAGTGGTAACTATTGTTATATGCGAACTCTACCAGTGGTAAATGGGTTTCCCAACTTTCTTGAAACTCTAGCACACACATCCGGAGCATGTCTTCCAGAGTTTGTATTGTTCTCTCGGATTGACCGTCAGTTTGAGGATGGAAAGCTGTGCTGAATTTCAGTTCTGTACCCATGGCTTCTTGTAAACTTTGCCAGAATCTGGAAACAAATTTCGGATCCCTATCCGATACAATGGAGACTGGTACACCATGCAGTCTTACAATTTCATTCACATAAAGGACCGCCAGTTTATCTGCATTGTACTGAGTTTTTACTGGTAGAAAGTGTGCGGACTTAGTCAATCGGTCGACAATGACCCATATAGAATTCATACCCCGAGGTGTCCGTGGTAATCCTTTCTCAGTTGTCAACTGAACAATTTCAGGCCCTAGCAAGGATTTGTCTCCAACTTCAGCCCAACATACGGGAGAACGACACGGTCTTCCATACAAAGCTTCATAGGGTGCCATTGCAATACTTGAGTGGTAACTATTGTTATATGCGAACTCTACCAGTGGTAAATGGGTTTCCCAACTTCCTTGAAACTCTAGCACGCACATCCGGAGCATATCTTCCAGAGTTTGTATCGTTCTCTCGGATTGACCGTCAGTTTGAGGATGGAAAGCTGTGCTGAATTTCAGTTCTGTACCCATGGCTTCTTATAAACTTTGCCAGAATCTGGAAACGAACTTCGGATCCCTATCCGATACAATGGAGACCGGTACACCATGCAGCCTTACAATTTCATTCACATAGATAACCGCCAGTTTATCTGCATTATATTGAGTCTTCACCGGTAGGAAGTGGGCGGACTTAGTCAATCGGTCGACAATGACCCATATCGAATTCATACCCCGCGGTGTCCGCGGTAACCCCACAACAAAATCCATGGTTAAATGTTCCCACTTCCACTCTGGAATTGGGAGGGGCTGTAGTAATCCTGCTGGCCTCTGATGCTCCGCTTTTACTTGCTGGCATTGCAAACATTTAGAAACGAATTCTGCAATCTCCTTTTTCATACTTGGCCACCAAAAATTTTGCTTCAAATCCCGGTACATTTTGGTACTTCCCGGGTGCATAGAAAATCTAGAGGCGTGTGCTTCTTCCATCAATTTCCATTTGAGTTCCAACACATTAGGGACACATATCCGATTTTGAAATTTGAGTACCGAATCCACTAAACTGAACCCCGATTTTGGTTTTGTCTCTAACTCATCACACACCTTCTTTAGAATGTCATCCTCCATTTGTTGTGACTTGATATCTTCCAGTAAGGTCGGTTGTGCCATTACTACTGCTAGTACTATTTCCTGTCCATGTATCTTAAACTCCATACTCATTTTATCTAGTTCATTTACCAATTCCCTTTGCTCCGTAAACAGGTTGGCCATATCTCCCATATTCTTCCGACTAAGAGCATCTGCAACCATGTTGGCCTTACCGGGATGATAATGGATCTGTAAATCATAGTCTTTAATTAACTCTAACCACCGACGCTGCCGCATGTTCAATTCCTTCTGGGTAAAAAGGTACTTAAGGCTTTTGTGGTCGGTGTAAACTTCGCAGGTAGTACCATACAAATAATGCCGCCATATCTTTAGAGCAAAAACCACTGCCGCAAGCTCGAGGTCATGCGTGGGGTAATTCTTTTCATGGGGTTTAAGTTGTCGTGAAGCATAGGCTATGACTCTTCCACCTTGCATAAGCACACACCCTAATCCCTTATGAGACGCATCACTGTAGATCACAAACCCTTCGATACCAGATGGTAGAGCTAGAACTGGAGCCGTGGTTAATTTCATCTTTAATTCCTGGAAAGCAGATTCCCGCTCTTCTGACCATTCAAATGCAACTCCCTTTCGAGTCAATCATGTAAGTGGTCCAGCAAGTTTAGAAAAATCTTGAACAAATCTCCTGTAATAGCCAGCTAATCCCATGAAGCTACGCACTTCGGCCACATTGGTAGGAGTCGGCCATTTCACAATCGCCTCAATTTTGTGTGGATCAACAGAAACTCCTTCCTTTGTGATAATATGCCCCAGAAATGCCACCTCGAGTAGCCAGAATTCACATTTCCTAAGCTTTGCATACAATTTCCTTTCCCTGAGGGTTTGAAGAACTAAGCGAAGATGGGTTTCATGAGCTTCCACATTCTTTGAATAAATGAGGATATCATCAATAAAGACCACCACAAATTCATCCAGATAGGACTTAAAAACGCGGTTCATCAAATCCATAAAGGCTGCTGGGGCATTAGTAACTCCAAAGGGCATGACCAAAAATTCAGTAAATGAGGATATCGTCAATAAAGACCACTACAAACTCATCTAGATAAAGTTTGAAGACGCGGTTCATCAGATCCATAAAGGCTGCTGGGGCGTTAGTAACTCCAAAGGGCATAACCAAAAATTCATAGTGACCGTACCGGGTTCGGAAAGCTGTCTTCTCAACATCATCAGCCTTGACTTTCAATTGATGGTATCCAGACCGTAGATCAATCTTAGAAAAGACCTGTGCCCCTTGAAGCTGATCAAACAGGTCATCGATTCTTGGTAACGGATACTTATTCTTGATGGTGACTTTGTTGAGTTCTCTGTAATCGATACAAAGCCGGAGTGTTCCATCCTTCTTCTTCACGAACAAAACGGGCGCACCCCACGGAGATACACTCGGGCGGATAAATCCCTTGTCTAATAAATCTTGCAACTGCATTTTCAATTCTTTCATCTCAACCGGCGCCATTCTATACGGAGTCTTAGAAATGGGTTGAGTTCCTGGTGCTACTTCAATTGTAAACTCAATTTCACGATCTATTAACTGTCCTGGTAGTTCTTCTGGAAAAACATCCGGAAATTCACAGACAACTGGGATCATGTTAGTATTCTCATTCGCCATTTGCCCCTCTAGAACACTACATAAATACCCCTGACACCCTTTTTGAATTAATTTACAAGCCCTTGCTGCGGAAATCAAGTAAGGTGGCGAAGTCACTTCATGTCCCTGAAAGGTAGACCCTGATTGTCCTGGAGGGTGGAAACTGATTTGTTTAGTCAAACAATCTATAGTTGCACCATATTCACCTAACCAGTCCATTCCCAGAATAATATCAAAATAGGCCATATCGAGAGGCAACAGATTGGCATATACCCGGAGATCCCCAAGTTGGAGTTCACAAGCAGTATATATAGAGGTACAAATCATAGGACCTCCCAAAGGTGAAGACACACACAACATATAAGATAGTTCTTCTTCAGTTTTATCTAAATTAGGAGCAAATAGTTTCGACACAAAAGAATGGGTGGAGCCAGAATCAAATAATACGTGAGCAAAATGACCATGAACGATAAATGTACCTGACACCACCGTTGCCGCGTTTTGCACATCTCCCGGGACCAATGCGAACACCCTGCCTTGTCTCGCAGTATCTTTATTATTAGTAGGTTTAACAGTTGTCTTGGTGTTGGAAGTTGGTGCAGACCCCACTGAACTCGTAGTGGTTCTATTATTACTTGGTTGATTCCTTTGAGGACAATCCTTGATCAAATGACCCGTCTTACCACACTGAAAACATGCTCCAGACTTCCGATAACACGTTCCACGATGCTTCTTCCCACATTCCGGACAAGTCGGCATTGTATCCTGACTAGGGGTAGAAGTAGTTGAACTCCCTAAGGTCTGCTTCTTGTTTGGTGGAGTAGGTGATCCCTTCGACCATTGAGTATTTTGTCTCTTCCCTTTCCATTCTGAGATTCGACTCTGAGTAGCGAGATTCCCCTCCGCTATAACGGCTCTCTCCAACACATCAATGCAAGTAGGTAACTTCAACATGTTAACGTTATCCAGAATAGCGCTCCGTAATCCCCCTTCAAATTTGCGCGCCTTCTTATAGTCCGTGTCCACCATATGAGGTGCGAACCGAGCTAATTCTGCAAATTGAGCTTCATATTCGGCGACGGTTTTGTTCCCCTGTCTGAGAGTTTCGAATTCTGTTACCTTCTTATCCCGCATGCTTTGAGGGAAGTACTTGTCATAAAACAATTCTAAGAATCTGTCCCATGTCAACCCTTGATGTACGGTTCTTGTAAGCATCCACCATCTGCGTGCCTCATCCTCGAGAGTAAAGGCAGCCAATTGCACCTTCTGAGCTTCTGTGCAGGGAAAGACCTCAAATAACTTCTCTATCCCCAACACCCACGCCTCAGCTTTCATTGGTTCTATTCCTCCTTTGAAGGAGGGCGGTTGCATCTTTTTAAACTCCTTAGTAAGAGTGATAGTCCGGTCTTCAACATGGAAATCTTGTACTGCCGGTGGAGGTACCGGTGGTGGGGGTGGTTGTTGTGGCTGTTGCTGTTGTTGCCGAAGGGTCTCTGCCATTTCCATAATCATTCTCTCCATTCTATCCAGCCGTTCAGACGTAGCATCTTCCGTTTCTTCTGTCTTTGTCCTCACCATTGCCTACACAATAATCATTTATACATAATGGACATATTTCAAAAGTGTTAGCATTATCAGAGTAGACTTAACGTTGCCATCGCTTTTGCATATACTTTCAGAATGTCATGCAAGATGCCTAAAGCTTTTCTAGACACCCTAAAGCTCAATGGACCCGTGTGTGAGATAGCAACTCGTGCTCTGATACCACTTGTCATGCCCCTAACTCGCCCCTAAAAGTTCGGGCATGACCTATTCTCAAACAAAGGTCTTTTATCTTTCCCGTTTCTTTCCTTACATACTTGAAACATGCTTGAACATTAACATATATTCATACGTACTTGAACATTAACATAATGCTTGAATTATAAACATAGTTGCATACTTAAAACATTGATATAATTGCGTGAACGGAATGCTAATGAAAATCATTAGCCATATGCAAAGCGGAGAGTGATATTACTACTCACAGTGTTGCGATGATGTGCTTGTTCTTCCCGAAGTGTGCCCTGCACACATTCAACCTTACACAATTTAGTTTCCTTTCCATATTAGATCATTTTCTGTTTCGTTTTACTTCGAAGAAATCTATACATATTAAAAAGCATCAAATACATATTCCGACAACACTGGAGGGTTCTACACGCAAAACAGAGCAAACAGTGTTTTTCAGCATGAGCCGCACGTGCGGCTGTGAGCCCCGCACGTGCGGCAGTTGGCCCCGCACGTGCGGCCCTGAGGTCCCGCACGTGCCTTTTTAGCAGAACAGAGGCCCCTGTTTTTCACCATTTTCCCGCACGTGCGGCCATGACTCCCGCACGTGCGGCAGCACCTCCCGCACGTGCGGCCATGACCCCCGCACGTGCGGCGATTCTGACCAAAATGTCCGAAAATTCCATACAAAATCCCATCTTTTGGTACATCCCCACAAGGCTCATTTTGACATATTTAGTTGACAATACTTAATCAAAAATTCATATTACAAAGGCTTCAAGTACATACATTAAAGCAGGGAACATTAGTTCTTGAATTCTTAACTATGATCAGATGTTCTCCTTTTCGAACAACATCACATATATTGCATCAACATACATATATAAGGTATGTTCTTCATGGTCTTTCATGAGAAGGAAAGAAACTAAGCCAAATTCTCCACATACATACATAAGCAACCTAGTTCAAGCTCATCCAATGGATAAAACATGATTCAATTACCCCTTGGGTTCAATTGTCATGGTTGTATCATCCTCAAATTCAAGAGAGGAATTATAAAAGTTAGACAAACTTACCTTGAGTTGAAATCTCCCAAAGTCCCTCTAGATTATGCAACCTCTAGCCTTTAGTGAGACTACCCCTCTCTATCCTCTCCACTCTTATTCTCACTATTCTTTTTCCATGAAATGTGTTGAACTCCCCTCAAAGCTCAAAGAACACATATATATATATATACAAGGCTAATAAGACGAAAATCAATCGTTTTAAACATCCGAAATCGAAATTTCATAAACATGCTTAATATTATTTAAAAATCATGCTGATCATATATGTGAAATCAATTCCAGTTAATCAAGCTTCTAAGGCTTCCAATTTCTGATCTAAACATTCTCATTCAACAGGTACTTTTCTTATTAAACAGATAGACATCTTTAATCATATGATTTACTCACTTAAGGATTCCACAGTAAGCGTTCAAAATTGCCAAAATAGGACCCAAAAATATAACAAAGAACATGTACGAGGGTCGGGTTATTACATATGCAATGGAATGGATATTTACAAAATGCATGACAATGCAGTATGATGCGACCTACTGGGGAAAATGCAATGGATGCAAGCTACAATGGAAATGCATGACAATGCACTCTGATTTTTTTTTTTTTTTTTGCTTTTTTTTGAGATGCACATGATGCAAGTGATGCATGTTGTATGGAATGCGCGACAACACGCGACTCTCGAGACGCATGACAATGCGAACAAAAAAAGGACTTACACCTTCCAAGGATTTAAGGTCTCCTAGACCGTACGTGTTTAAGGTCTCGCCAGACCATCCGCAAAAAGTAAGTGTGACACACATGCCACACGGAATGCAAAATGAAACAAATGAGATACGTGTGTCTCATAAGATGCAAAAATGATACAAGTGGACTTACATGCTACGTGAAGCCGATTTTGAAAGTTGGACTTACACGCTACGCGAAACCGGTTTTGAAAGTTGGACTTACACGCTACGCGAAGCCGGTTTTGAAAGTTGGACTTACACGCTACGCGAAGCCGGTTTTGAAAGTTGGACTTACACGCTACGCGAAGCCGGTTTTGAATGTTGGACTTACATGCTACGCGAAGCCGGTTTTGAAAGTTGGACTTACACGCTACGCGAAGCCGGTTTTGAAAGTTGGACTTACACGCTACGCGAAGCCGGTTTTGAAAGTTGGACCTACACGCTACGCGAAGCCGGTTTTGAAATCAAGACAATGCAATGTACTAACAAGTACAACCAAGGTGCGCAAGATAGCACGAATGGATGCATGCAAGATGCAAGTGAGGTGCACGAAACAGTGCGATGCGCAAAATAGCGCGACAATTTGAAATGCACAAAACAGTGCGACAGTTTGAAATGCACAAAAAAGACTTAAATGCGCAACAACGTACGTGTTTCGGAATGCATGACAATGCATGGAATGGAAATGCAATGATGATGCATGAGAAATGTGCACGACAATGCAAAGGGGTGCGTGTTGCAATGCATGTAACACGTGCAACAACGCGAATGTGTGGCGCATGACAGCGCGATGTAATGCACCGAAGTAGTGTGATGAACTCGTGCAACACACATGGGGCAACTTTTGAATTAAAAAAAGGATACAAAAAGGATACACCTTGCACGAATTTGAGTGCCACGCACTGGAGATACGGCCTCCGGTCAGAACGGAGGTCGGTTGAGCGTCGGAGATGCACTTTCTTGCACTTTCTTGAGCTACGAAGACCAAAAACAACTCAAATGGCCTAAACAAGGCTGTGGGAACGTCACCGGCCGAAAGGGGAGGCCACCGGCTGGCCACCGGCATCAAAATAAGTTCATCGGCACAAAAAAGTGCCGGCCAGCACAAAACATTGCCGACCGGCAAACAGTTGCTGATGCGGGGCAGCTTTGACTTTTCACCTTGGGTGTTATAAAATAGGGTTTCAAAACCCTATTCCTCACTTTCCTACCACCGAAAACTCTTGCCCTCTCTCTCTAGAGTGTTTCTCTCTCGTTTTTTCGCCCGTTTCTTCGCGTTCTACGCTCGTTTCATCGTCGGATTCGCGATTCTCTTCGCGTTTCGGACATTTTCCACCGATCACATTTTCGTTTCGGCGCCTCGTTTGGCGTTCTTGCCTTTTCGGGGTTTGTTCCCCTTACTTTCCTCTTCATTTCCGTGCCTTTTCACATTCCGGCCTTCCCGGCCATTTCCGACCCTCTCGGGAGTTGACTTTTCGGTTGACTCTTCGTATTCCGACCCGATTTCCCTTTTTCGGGCCATTTTCACATCATTCTCTACATGGCAGACGACATTCCACGTGGCGGGACTCCCCCGGACCACGAGATGGATCCCGGGGTCGAGCTCTTACCACTGAGCGAGCGCCCGTTCGACCCGGCGACCTACCAGCTGGCGATCCATGTTCTGCCCCCCGACGGCCTGCGTCAGTTCCGGAGCTTCGAGAGGCATGTGGCGCCTGAGCTACTGCTGTGTGAGCCTACCTCCCACCTTTCATTCGGCACTTCCGAGGTGACTCCTTTTCTTCCGCCTTACTTTCCGCAATGTAGGATACAAAAACTGTCATAGTTAGTTGCATTCTTTAACTGATGAAAACTGATATGCTGTAGACTGTAGTTGACTGTAAACATACATACAACTGCTATCTGCTTGAGACTGACACATGCACACACACTGCACTAGCCCTGAATCATTCAAACACACCGCACTCACTGTATTTTACTGCATATACACTGGCACCCAGCATTTGTCTGAATCTGTCAAACTTGCACACATGCCATATCTGTTCTGAAACACCCAAACACGCTGACACAGCACATGTATTTCACTGTAAGCACATCGGCACCCGGTATTTGCCTGAAACTGACAAACTTGCATACATGCTATATCTGTCCTTTCAAAACTGCATTTTGAATGTTGTCTTGCGATTGTCATTTTCTGTTTACAGGAGGGTTCCCATACCATTCGCTGGTATGGGAATACTGGTGCACGGGAGTGGTATGATGAGCTCCCTGATGCAGTCCGACGCATCGTGGACCGAGCGGGCTTCGGCACCTTCTGCCGAGGGCTCTCCAGGTTGTCCACATGCAGGCCTCTCCTTGCCGCTCTGGCGGAGAGATGGTGGGACACCACCGATTCTTTTCATTTTTCTGCAGTAGGGGATATGACGATGACCCCTCACGATTTCTCGATGCTCACTGGCATTGGGGTAGGGGGGATCCGATCCCTTTTGACACAGACATGGATGAGTGGACCGCCGCTCAGGTCCATCTACTGGGGGAGGCGCCACCCCTAGCTCGCCCAGGTTTCGTCCGATACTCCTGGTTCGAGGCACCCCGTATTTACATATCTGCCACTGTGCAGGAGAATCCGTATAGCTGTTCGAGTGTTCGAACCGTAATGCGCTCATGTTCCTGTTCGGGACTACTATCTTCGCCGACCGGGCGAACACCGTGCCTCTCCGTCTTCTCAGCGCACTGGTGGACGTCCGGGACATCCTGCACTATGATTGGGGCGGCGCTGCTCTGGCCACCCTTTATGGCTATATGAGCTCGGCTTCACGCGGCAGTGGCCAGCTACTCGGAGGTTACTGGCGGGCTTGGGAGGTACACTTCTTCTCCGCTTTTTCATTTCTGTCTCGTACTTTCTGTACCTTGTACACTGCACACACTGTAGTCTGCTTTACACTTGCTGTATACTGTACACACGGCGCATGCATACATTCTGCTTTACACTGACTGTACACTGCTCACACTGTACACTGCACACAATATACTGCACAACACACGGCTCTGCCATTTCTGTTTTATTCTGCTTATTCTGCTTTATCTGATGGTCATACCGACATCTGTTTTGCAGTTGTGGGTTTACGCCTACTTTCCTAGGCTTGCCCCCGTGCCAGTTGCGGAGACTCCCCTGGCCGTTCCCTTCTCGTCGTTTCGACGGGAGATGCACCCGGCGACCACGGGAGACGTTTGGCTTCTTCCGCTGATATTTCGACACCATCACCCCCGCGGAGGTATGCTTTACTTTCAGTTCATTTAAGCTTCGCTTTCCAACTGTATATTTCAATAACAGTAGATAACAAACTGTCTGTCATTTTCAGATCACATGGCGGCCGTGGGCTCCTATGCCGGCGGCGATGCGGGGTCGGTTCCCTGGTGCGGAGGAAACCTCACGTTTCTGGATTTTGCTTGAGGGTCCGGTCTGTCGGGCATGGTACCTGGGGGAGCGTTTTCTACACCAGACCCTAGGGTTACCTGAGCAGATAGTCCCGGTTCCCCCTCCTGCAGACATGAGGGATACCGAGGGGCTCACCACTGAGCAGCTAGATGATTACTCCATCGGCTGGGAGGAGGCCGGCTTCTGAGGCACTGGAGACTATCAGGAGTACGTGCGGACGTACCTGATGCGCCCCCTGCGGCCGTCGAGCGGAGGGGTCCAGGCCTGTAGCATCGGCGGCTGGGGCCGGAGCGGGAGCAGGGGCTGGATCTTCGAGGAGGGCCCGGGTCCGTGGTAGGGGTGTAGTGCAGGGAGGACGGGGAGTTGGCTGGCCTGCCCTGCCCTGCCTGCTGTACTGACTTTCCAGGGGCATGGTGGGTCGACCTATCAGATCCCCTTCGCCCCTCCACCGGCTGGTCACGAGTTCATCGACGTCCCCGACTTACCTCCGGTACGTATTACTGTATTTTGTACAATCATTTCAATTCAGTTTATTTGATATTCCACAGAATATTGATGCACCTGATACTTCTGCAGGCTTCTTCTGAGTACACCCGTCAGTCGTTGGCGATGAATGCCTCGATGATGGGGATGCTTCAGCGGACATTTGACCTCCTAGCCGTCTACAGCATACCGGTATGTTCTCGAATCACGGCCTCAAAACCACATGAATACTGTTACATAATTGACTGCAACCGCACAACACTGATAACACTGATCTCACAGCGATCTGAACACTGCATACACTGGGCCCCATTTCTGGTACCTGTTACTCTGACTGATAGCTTCTCACGGCATTCTTACACGATTCGCATCACTGCATTCTTGCATTGATAAACCTGCTCACGGCATCTACACTATACCACATTGATTCTGCGTACCTCGTTCACAACTTGTTTACTGCACTGCGCTGGACTTCAGTACTGGATGCATTTCCTTTGTGTTACTTTTTCAACCTCCTTTCCAGATTCCCGGGGCAGGCAGGTGCTCCAGCTGGACCTTCCGTCCCTGCCGAGGGAGAATAGAGGGAAGGCGAGTATTCCCCCGCTCCAAGGCGGGGCCGCACAATCATGTCGGGAGTAGCTCGCGAGCTCCAGTCCCTGATGATGACGATGATGAGGTGACGAGTCGGAGGTGGAGCAGAGCAGAGTCGGAGTCATCCAGAGCAGGAAGACCAGGAGGCCGGCACCCGGTGTCTCTCCCTATAGCCGTGAGCGAGCGCTCCTTTAGCATGCTGCCTGATTGCTCATGACCTTCATCCAGGAACGAGGACTAGGACCAGAGGTGCCCGATAGCCCATCGGAGTTTGCTGGGTGATACAGGACGATGTCGTTTGTTGTGTTTTTCTTCTTTCCATTGTACTTTTCCTTTTTGTTTGTGGCTGTTACATTACGGCTAGATATCACCTATGAGCTATACGCTGCCGCATGGCTGAGATGACATTTTCTGCTTTCCTCAAAACTTGTGTACTTGAAATAGTGTACGTGTGTGAGATAGCGTATTCGAACAAATTTATTTTTGCTATTTAGTGGAGCATATAGCTAATGTACGTACATTTCAATACTATAAGTCATGCGTACAATGTAATCGTGGCAGTCGCATCACACCATATTTACACCTCAATGTTACAACTTGAAATTGAGATGTGTTGTCAGTTGTACTGTGACAGAGTGTGAGACTCACTTGCACTTGTAATATCAGATAACTTAAACAGCCAACAGCAAAATAACCCAAGCAACCCACTGCCTGATTCTGGACACACAGCGCTTACTCTGTTAGGGGATTAATCTGCATACGGCCCATAACACAGCATTCGGTTCATCCTGCACACAGCAAATTCTAAACAAACGGCCCAATCTGACAGGACGGACCTCAAAGATGGAACCGGTTGGAGTCGAAACATGCTCAAATGTAGAGAATGGCACAGTATTCTTGAGCATAAATGATTTTCGAAATTGAATGAGGGTTTTTCAAATCGGGATATCGAGCCTACAACTGAACACAGCGGGGAGGACTCAAATACAGGTACACGACCTAAACACAATGAGACACGCTCGGAAAAGACTTGAAACAAAGGTTGAGGCAAACACAATAAACGACACGACACACAGACGTATTAACAACGACGGAGGGGCCTCACATCACGAGGAGCCAGTTCTTTTAGGCATTGTTTCCCACCATTTCTGATTTGTGATTCTCACATCACTCGGCTCTCGAGCTCGGATTTTCTCTCGAAACCCTTTTCCTCACTTTCCTCTCAACTCACACCTCTCTATTCTTCATTCTCTCATTTTATCATCCCTCCCCGGGGTAATTGATGGATAAATGGAAAGGTACGGGTTTATGCTCCACACCGTTAGCTCACGCCTATTTCTTCTGACGGGTAGAGCGCTCTTCTAGCAAGTACGTCGATGACGGGGGAAAGACAGAACGCCTGACTCAACTGTGCCCCTAGTTCATCATTTTAACCGTTCTTTGTTTTTGCTTTTTACTTAAACAATTTTGATCAAAATGAGCGTCGGATTAACGTACTTGTTCGATTTTTGATTTGAAAAGTATGCAAGTCAGGCTGCAAGCACTGAAAATTTTCCTTTTTTATGGGTCCAAGAAAATGGTCCAGTTTTGGAAAATGGAATAGTTTTCGAGAAAATAGTCAACCTTAGTAAAAATTTTCAAAAACTATTTTTCAAATAGCTGATGCTCAACTAGCATGGAACTTACTCTTCGAGATGCGCAACCTCGGATCGGAGGCAATGGAAAATTGCCCCTGGTTTGAAGAGGGGTGGGAGGCAACGGAAAGTTGCCCCTAGTTTGAATGGCGGCTCACGGCGGCTCGTGGCAACGGAAAGTTGCCCCTTGTTTGGGAT
Organism: Camellia sinensis; assembly: GCF_004153795.1. Lineage (NCBI taxonomy): Eukaryota > Viridiplantae > Streptophyta > Magnoliopsida > Ericales > Theaceae > Camellia > Camellia sinensis. Next base: position 1,324,859 of record NW_021026243.1, read on the forward strand.
GGTGCCGCAGCAATCCGCAGACAGTCTTCATTGGCGGTGGTCGAACTCTCGGACACAGAGATGACGAAAACGGTCACAACACATATATGGACACAATCACCTTGAAGGGTGTTGGCCACTGGACTTTGGGGATGAAATCGAAACCATTGCATGGACTGAGACGCTATGAAAGCGTTGGGGGCTGGACTTCATGATGAAGTTGCCTACGTATCCCAAACATGGGAATCAAGCCTTACGTAGTTCCGGTTAACGTACACTCGGGTATTTTAACCTTCACTTTTCAGGCTCTAATTTTTCCAAGGCGCCCAATGCGGGTTTTCGACCTTGCGAGCTTCTTTTCATTTTCTATTTCTTTTTTCTTGCATTTTTTTCTTTTTTTTTTCTTTTCTTCTTTTTTGTATTTTTCTCTTGCTCTAACTTTTGCCTGGGTCGCCCTTCCGGGTTTTCGGCCCAGCGAGCCTCTCAAAGGGTAAAAAGTGTAGCAAGTCCATGCCAAATGGTTCCTGAAATTGAAGCCTCTCTGTGTCTAGAAGAACGGCTGTTGCACTGGTTTGCAGAAGAATCCATCACGGTTGCTCCACGAGCTTCTTTCGGCGAGATCGACTCCTTCTGATTCGACTTGGATGCTTCTTGATCGAAGGCTACTTCAAAACTGGCCGCACGGGCCTTTCATGGCGTTTGTCCGTTGAACTTTCTGAACGTTCTGAACGGGTTCAAAGTCGGAAAACAAATAGGTTGAATCTTGAGGCTGAGAGCGATCCTAGGCTGCGCAACCTCAAGAGCGATTCCACACAGGTCTTCACAGGGCCGCGTAAAACATTTGTTTTTAAAAGTTTTTAAGAAAGCGACAAATCGCTCGCGCCGAAGATAGTGTGGAACCAATCTGGATCAGGCCAGGGTCCTTCTCAGTACTCACGCCGACAAGCATGATTCCATTCATAAAAGGCTTAGCACGCCTTTCTTTCTCTCAAAATGATCAAAACTTTTCAAAACCCGAGGAATTCCTTCCTCTTCGTTTTCATCACCGCAGTGTTCAAAAGGTTTATTTTTTTTTTGAAAAACTTAGGTTAATGCAATGAGTTTGGCGCGCAGGAGAGCAGGCGAGATGTACTGTCAACCCCAATCAAATTCTCTGGCAGTTATGCTGAAAGCAAGCATGAAGTTGAGATAGCAACAGCTGTTTCAATCGGCTCTGTTGGTGCAACTGGCCCCTCGGCAGAAACAGACTTAAAACAAAAACAAATAAAACAAAACGGTGTTCGGGACAACAACCCCAGAATCACCTGGTATTATATACAACGGGGACTGACTCGATACAACCAGATAGACCCTTAAGCGAAAAAGACTGACTCAAGACAAAGGGACAGGCTCAAAAACAAAAGACTGACTCGACATCCAAGCCAGGATTTACAAAACTCGGTCTCACCGATGCTCAAAAATGCGTGCCAAACGCTTCA
>NW_021026243.1:1344749-1396035 GCF_004153795.1 Camellia sinensis
GGTAACTGGTTGCTGCAACAATTGCTGGCCTCCCACCCTTCAGTGACCTTCCCTGTGATAAAACAGAGGTACCTGCCAAAAATGAGCGAAAACCGTTGCAAAACGAATGTTCCGGGGCCAAAACACGCAGTTCGGGGTCCCGGAAATGGGCTGTTAAGCACCGAAAATTGTATTCGACCTCGAAGTGGGTTTCTCAGCCCCCAGTGTCCCTCAAAAGGGAGCACATAAGATGTATGCCAAAAATCAGAGCAATAGGAGATGGTTAAGCGGTCCCGAACCGAGGCACACGTCCTGACGGCTCCGAAAACCGGGAACCGGACTCCGAAATGGGCAAAATGGCCTACGGCCACCAAATGTAGCCTACGGACATTGAGAGATGGTCTACGGGACCTCTCCCTCCCCTTAGGAAAAGAAACAGAGAAAACCGAGTCTGGTTCGCAAACCGAGGCAAGGCACCGAAGAAGGTCCGGAAGTCCGGAGGCAGGGCTCACGGCCGCGACTCTGAAACTTTGAACGAGCACATTATGCAATATTACCAAGTGCTCAACTGGTGACGTCTGAGTCTCAAGGTCGGTCAAAAATGGGGTGTCTACAAGTATTTAGTGCAATCATCAACAAAAGTGATAAAGTACTTGTTGCCACCACGTGATTGTACAACTTTCAAGTCACACACATCACTATGCACTAAACCCAAAGGCTAGGTACTTCTTTCAATAGAATGAAAAGAAGACCTTGTCAATTTTGCTTCTACACAAGTTTCACACTTGTGTTGTGGATTAATCTTGAAAGATGGTATGTGATCTAACTTGATTAATCTACGTAAAGAGTCAAAATTTACATGACCCAATCTACCATGCCTTAAATTAGGGGACTCAAGCATATAAGCAGAAGAAGAAGCTTTCTCATTAATCTTAGGGATAAGTGTCATTACATTCAATTTAAACATACCACCTGACATATATCCCTTCCCCACGTGACCCCGCCCTTGGTCAACACGACATTGTCTGATTCAAACACCATGCGGAAGCCATGCTTGCTTAGGAGAGACCCCGAGACAAGGTTCTTACGAATGTCCAGCACAAAAAGGACATCGTTCAAAGTCAGTTCTTTTCCTGAAGTCATCTTCAGGATCACCTTGCCTTTACCTTCAACAGCTGAGGTTGCAGAGTTTCCCAGAAACAACTTCTCCCCATTTGAAACCAATTCGAAAGTTGTGAACATTCTCTTCTCTGCACAAATATGGCGAGTGGCCCCAGTGTCCACCCACCACTCCCTCGGGTTTGACCCCACCATGTTCATTTCTGACACGACGGCTGACAGATGCATGTCGTCCACATCGTGTGAAAATTCCTCCATTTTAGCCATATGTGCCCGGTTTTTGTGTTGGGGAGGGTTTTTCCTGTAGGGCTTCTTCTTCAAACAATCAACTGCCCGATGCCCGTCACTTCCACAGTTGAAGCATTTGCCATCGAACCTAAAAGTAGGCTCCTTTGGCTTGTAGGCTGGCCTTTTGGAGATTCCTCCTCTAGCCCCCAACTTTGAGCTTTTGCCTGTCGGTGGTTTTTCCCTCGCCCCCGAGGACTCGCCATGCTCAACCATGTTGGCTTTGACAGTGGAGGTACTCCCTCTTTTCTTCCTGTTGTCCTCTTCAATCTGGAGCCTGACAACGAGCTCTTTAACTGTCATCTCCTTTCGTTTGTGCTTCAAGTAGTTCTTGAAGTCTTTCTAGCCGTTAGGAAGCTTCTCAATCAAAGCAGCTGCCTGGAATGACTCACTTAGGACCATCCCTTTTGCATGTATCTCGCGCAGAATCACTTGAAACTCTTGGACTTGACTTAGGACAGTTTTAGAGTCCACCATCTTGAAGTCCAGGAACCGGCCGACGATAAATTTCTTTACCCCAGCATCCTCGGTCTTGTACTTTTTGTCCAAGGCATCCCACAACTCCTTAGCCGATTTCTTGGCATAGAACACGTTGACAAGCGAATCCGCCAAGCTATTCAGAATGTAATTCCGGCATAAGAAGTGTTAGGCAGCTTCTCAATCAAAGCAACTGCCTAGAATGACTCACTTAGGACCATCCCTTTTGCATGTATCTCGTGCAGAATCACTTGAAACTCTTAGACTTGACTCAGGACAGTTTTAGAGTCCACCATCTTGAAGTCCAGGAACCGGCTGACGATAAACTTCTTTACCCCAGCATCCTCGGTCTTATACTTTTTGTCCAAGGCATCCCATAACTCCTTAGCCGATTTCTTGGCATAGAACACGTTGAAAAACGGATCCGCCAAGCCGTTCAGAATGTAATTCCGGCATAAGAAGTCTGCTTGTTTCCAAGCGTCCAGAGCCATGAGCTTTTGTTTATCTTGCTCATTCTCCTCTACGGCTGGTACATCTTCACTCAGAAACCTCGCAAGGCTCAGAGTAGTCAAATAAAACAGCATATTCTACTGCCATCTCTTGAAATTCACTCCCGTGAACTTCTCCGGGCGCTCGTGATGATTGAGCGGTCCTCCCGGAACAGCCGGAGTAATAACAGGAGGATTGACCATAGAGGTCACAGCAGGGGTTGGCAAGCCAGTCGCCCCGGGGTTCGGATCCCCAACAACATTAGCAGCAGCAGTAGCAGAATCAGAGACAGTTGCCATTTCTGAAAAATTACAGCAGAATTTTCACTATTCTGTATTTCCAGAAATGAAACTTAACACTAGAAAATCCCACAATTGGAAATTTAATTCAAAACTAGTCTCACCACGCAACCTAGAATCGAACATGGTCAGGAAAGTTTCCAGGAAGACTGGAGGGGTCACACCGGTCCCACTTAAAACTTAACCTTAGACAAAACTTTTAAGAGCATGTTGACTCCTAGTCCATGGAAAACAACTTTAAGAATTAAATTTTTCAAGAGATGAACTAGGTTAAACACACTAAGTTCCAAACTGTACAAGCAATTACAACAAAATTGCTACAATAATTACAAGCAAATAAAACGTGCTTCACATATTGGTGAATAACCATAAATGAACACTCAAGCAAACAATTGCTTCAAATATTTAGTCCAAATTAATCATTTTTCCCATTTCTATAGGTATTCCTACAATAAAGAGTTAGCAGCAAAATATAACAAAACCTCCCTCAGCTTTTCTTTGCTTTTGGCAAAGTAGTGATTGAAGGGGAGGGTACTAGCAAACAAAATAATAAATAATTGTAAGTAAAGATTAAAATCAACCCTTAAGTTACACATTTAGAATTTAAACAAAAAAACTATAAAAAATTAATTACATAATAAACATGTAATTAACTATACAAGTTACAAACCCAAAATCAAATATAATTAAACCATATTTTAAATTGGTAAAGGTTACAAATGAACTTATGGTACACTAAACATGTAATTAATTGAGGCAAGTTACAAACATTTTATAACTCCCAAACACTTAAATCACATTACTAGGCAAGAATTGTAAATGACATGATTAACATGCAAATAATTCTAGAGAAATTAACATGAATTTAAATATAGGCAAGTTATAAACTTTACAACTCCACACCAAAATTAAAAATTAATAGGTACAAGTTACATGTAAATTTACTACCTAATAAACATGCTAGAAATGTAAATTACACTAAAAATTAAACCCGAATGAACATGTAATTTATATTGTACACTAGAAGCATGTGAACTAGAAGCATGTAAATCTAGAAATACAAGGTATGAACCAGCACACCATAAATTAATAAATTAATTAGAAAATACAGTGAATTAACATTGCACCAATGGAACTCTTCTTCCCTATTGATAACAGTGGCCTATTCCATACCATGGGAAGACCAAACAGTAGCATACACAAAATAACAAAATCAAAAGCTTAACCCTGTGTACATGCATCTAATAAACCAATTAACTCGCTAGTACTACCAGTGGCCAATTACATGCAAAATTATTACACACACCTATGAATCTATTAATCTAATTCTATGATAAACATCGAATCTATTTTAAGCTTGTTGGGAAAAACTACTCACATTACATAATTTCACATTGCATATCACAAAATTATGAGATGAACAAAACAAACCTTCAATCCCAGGAAAAATAACATGCTGAATAAAATACAGATAAAATGTAAAATGATTAAAGGAAGCAAACCGAAGCCTGTGTGATACCACAGTCTCCTTAAAATAGATTCGCCGCCTCACCGTTGGGTGCTGGAGATACGCCGGCGTCTACTTCCCAGGATACGACTGTTTTTACCAGATACAACAGAAGCAGGTGGGTTGAACCTTGGTCTAAAATCTTGTTGCCCGGTTTTTGGTCGTTCTGCTTGAGCGGGCCTTGTTGCGCTCGAGCGGATATTGCACTCTCCCAGTATTTCGTGTCCCTGCAAAACTTCTGCAGGTGTGATTTCTACGCTCGAGCGGGTTTCTTTACACTCGAGCGGTCGCGCTCGAGCGGGTACTCTGGCGCTCGAGTGGGTAGTACTTTTTGGTGTAAGTTCTGAGAGGGGGAAATCTACGCTCGAGCAGACTGGTTTTCACGCTTGAGTGGATGTACTTTATTCTTGTGTCTTGGCGCTCGAGCGGGAATGTCGTATATCAGTTGGTAGTTGGGCATTTTAAAATCACTTTTTACATTCTCTCTCTTTTTCTTACTTTTTAAAAAGATATTTTGAGAGCTCCTCTCTTTAGAAACCACCTTCTCTCTAGGGATTGATCTAGTTAGAGTATTCTCCTACCCTTTGGCCTTTACAAAAAGTGTGTTGATCATTGAGGGCTACATTTTGATCCGAGAAATTTGGTATTTGGAGCACTTCCGAGTTTAGCTCTTTTTCTCCTTGGGTTCTACATTTGAGGTAGGGATTTCCTTATTCTTTTTCAATACTTCGTCTATAGATAGACATGTGGTAGTTTTGTATTGCATGAAAATCATATCCGCGTTGGATTTGTTTGAAATCATGAGAAGGAACCTAGGGTTAGTTGTGTGAAAATAGTTATTTTATCATTGATGGTTGTTTTGGGCTAATTGGTGTGTAAGTTAGCATGTTGTAGTTGAAAGAAGAAAAAGCCCTAAATTATATTTTGATTTGGTAAATTAAAATGGAGGATAGTTAACCTATATTGTAAACATCTATTGTTAATGTGAGTTGGGTGAAGGTGTTAATGCCTAAGGGGTTAACTTTGGCTTTGGAATGGTTTTGAAATGAATGTAGTGGACTAATGTGAGTTATGGCCTTATTATCAATGGAATTGGTTTTGTAAAACAAAAGGAATGGAATTGGTTTTGTAAAACAAAAGGAATGGAATTGATTCTGTGAAAATTAAAGGGATGGAGTTGGTTTTCGTGAAAACAAAAGGAAATGGAATTTGTTTTATGAAATAAGAAAAGTATCTTTGATATAAGTATAAAAATAGGATTGTTGTTTCTTGAGTGTTAAATACACACACGTTGGGGGGGGGTTGTATCTTTAACTACCGTGTTAGTGTTATTGATGGGTTTGTGGTCTCATAGTAATTGAGTCTCTAATAGGTGTACTAATACTTGCATCTAGAGGTTTTGTCCTTGGTCATCGGTGGAGGATGACAGGGTTGTGTTGAATTGTCGTGTTTGCATTATACCATTGTTGATTGAACATCGTATATGATGAAGTGTTGAGATACATTATATATGTATACTTGCTCGGGAGGAGGTAGTTATGTGTTCATATACTTTAACACATTGCTTGTATCTTGATGGTTTGTGTATATGTGTTATACATGTTGGTTATGCCCTGTTATGTTTTGATTAGTGGTGTTATACCTTGCGCTAAGAATCAGAGGTACCGTGACCTTCCAGCTAGCGCCTGGAGAACTGACTGCGCTGAGAATCTAAGGCACCATACCCTTCCAGCTAGCGCCTGGTAAACTGGCATGTTGTTGTTAGAAGTATATCTTTGGCTTATCACGCATGTAGCTAGTAGAGCAAAGTTTTGTTGTTGATGTTTCAATGTGTCTGGGAATATCATGGATTGTGTTGGTTACAGTTTTGGAGGGGCGAATTGCCTCATTGGTTTATCTTATGCATGTTGGTGAGTTGTTATCTCCCTTTTTATAGTGGTGCATGCCTAGATTTGATTGTATCAGGAAGAAGCCAAAATGTCATTTTTGTCTTTTGGAAAGTATGAAGGAGAACGGATATTTTAAAGAGATATATGTTTTGAAAAGGCGTATTTGTGTATGTTAGGAAAATGGAAGAGAGTAGTGGGCTTAGTGAATTTATTTCCTAAGGTATTGTTAATGTTATGAAAGATTGGGAATGGGGGTTGATGAAAAGAAAAGAAAATTGAATCGCCTATGGCGTTGATTGAAATGGTTGTTTTCAAGAAAAGTTCATACTTATGTATATTTTGTATAAACTGTAACATTACTATTCTAGTATGAGATTTGGTATTCATGATCATAGCTATCTGTATCTTGTTATTGTTGAGGGCCATGTTGAGATCCCTACTGGACTATATGTTCATCCCACATTGTTGAATCTTTTTTTCAGGTGTTGAGCTGAATGTCCTGCAAGATTTGGATCTTCTTATTTGTTGGCCACGGGACCTCTCTTGTATTGACGGAATGCCATATGTGTAAAAGGGTTGCACCCTTCTTCTTGATTCGTTAATGATGTAAGCCCAAGAGCAATTTATTTATTACACTCATGTTGTATTTACTTGCATACGAATGAGAGCAATGTTATTTACTTCTACGAATTGAATATACGAGTTTATTTCCGCATGTTATCTCTGAAATGGAATTAAGTGAAATGAAATTGGTAATACTTCGAGTAATAAAAAGTGGGGCGTGACAACCTTCTGATTAGCTTAGCGAACGGACAACAGCAGCACTCTCTCTCATGAAGAAAATTATAGGAGAAGTAGACTGACAGTGTATGGATGTCAAGGAAAAATTCTATATCACTTTTCAAGGAATAGGGCCTCCTTTTATACACCATGGGGGAGAGGGGAGGAGCCTCTAGCCATCAAGGCTGGCAACTAATGCTAGCAAAACTGCCCAATCAATTTTGTAAAACTGATGAGCCTTAAATGTGTGAGTTATATACACATTTATGAGGCAATTTCTTATTCAACTATTTTTCTCCAAAAAATATTTAAGATGTAATTATACTTCATTCACATTTTATTTACTTTTACTTTTACTTTTTTAAATATTTATTCAAATCTATGAATCAAACACAGCACAAAATGACATTGTTGGATGTGATGCCATAACTCTGGCAAATTTGCAAGTTGTCAAGAATAATAAAAATAAAAATAAAAAGGATAAATTACACCGGTCACTACAAAAAAAAAGTCACTTTTAGCTACTAAAATATTGGTCACCAATTGTCTGTTTTTGGTCGCCAATGACATTCTGCGACCAAAAAATTTGGTCGCTACGTTTGTCGCCAAAACCCTGTCAGGAAAGGTCTTGGAGGGTTTTGCCGACTAAAAAATCTTTGCTCGACAAAAAACAAGTTTTTAGCTATCAAAATTTTGGTCACCAATAGTCAATTATATTTCTTTAAAATTATACATTTACCGACCAATGTTTTGGTCACCAATAGTCAAGGAATCGCCGACCAACACGTTTAGTCGCCAAAAGCAACTAATCGCCGACCAACACCTTTGGTCGCCAAAAGCTTCAAACGTGAAAAAAAAAAAAAAAAAAAAAAAAAAAAAAAATCATTGTACAACAATTTGATCCGCTCTTGCAAAGATTCAAACTGCCAACCTCCCATACCATAAACCTTATGCACCACACTCTTCCCACTACACCTCTATAGCACCACGTGATTATATATGTGACATATATTATTTATATAGTACATACATCCATATTAATATAAAAGTATATGAATAAACATAATTATTTTAATGAACATAATTTTTGTAAAATAAACTATTTAGTAGAAAAATAAAAAAAGATCACTTTTGGCGACAAAACATATTTTTTTGTCGCCAATTCTATACTTTTGGCTACTAATTGTTCTTTAGTCGCTAAAAAACTTAACTTTTGCCAACCAAAGTCGGATTTGGTCGCCGAAGATGCACTTTTAGCTATCAAAATTTTGGTCGCTAAAAAATTTAATTCTCGCCTTAGGATTTTTGTTCTGCCGCGCTAAAAATGACCACTTTTGGCGAATAAACTTATTTTTTTTGTCACCAATTGTAGACTTTGGGCTACTAAAATTTTTTTAGTCACCATAAAGCTTTACTTTTGGCTACTAAAATTTTTTTAGTCGGTAAAACCCATATAATCAGCGACCAAACTTATTTTTAGTCACCAATTGTGGACTTTTAGCTACTAAATATTTTTAGTAGCCAAAAAGCTTTACTTTGAGCTACTAAAAATTTTTTAGTCACTAAAACTCATACAATCAGCGACCAAACTTAGTTTTAGTCGCCAATTGTAGAATTTTGGCTACTAAAATTGTTTAGTCGCCAAAAAGCTTTACTTTTAGCTATTATGCTGTTTTGACCAAATTTTTTTTAATCGAAAAATTTGGTCGCCGAATGTGCTTTTTCTTGTAATGGGTGGTCATTATATTTTAGCCCTTATATTATTTTAGTACATACACTTTTAATTAACTCAATTTTGACCCTTAATTTTAAACTTTGCGTCAATTTAGTCCAATCGATAATACCATTAGTGTTTTTTCAGAAAATTATCACTAAATTGATTGAGGTTAACTCGCCGAGTTGGATAAGTTTACAATTTTACCCTTAAAAATATGGCACATAACACTTACATGCATATTTTTCATAAAAAAATGCTAAGAGTTATAGCTAGTTGAACCAAATTGAGAGAAAATTATAAATTTAAAGTCAAAACGAGTCAATTAAAATTACAGGTCTAAAATGGCATGAGGACCAAAATACAGGAACTACTATCGTAATTTTGCCCAAATAAAAAATAATTAATGAGTGCTTTTAAAATTAGCAATTTTTTTTTTTTTTAAATTATACATTCAATAAAAAAATATATGCCTAATAAAAAATAAAATAAAAAAACTTATTCTCTCTCATTTAATAAATGGCCGTAGGTATTGAAGGAGTGAAAAGTGAAAAGATGAAAAATTGCTTGCATAAAAAAAAAATATATATATATATATATATGAATGGATGGATGGGTGAAATAACACTCTATTTGTCATCAGCAAAACGAAGAGGAACTTTACTCTTTACTATTTTCTTTGTATTCTTTTATTAAAATTTCAGTAATGTTATGATGATTTTTTTTATCATATTTATTTGTAATAAATCTCATTATATAAATTGTGACTAAGCACTGTGTCTGAAATTTGAATATATAAACTAGTTTTTTAATGACAATTCTTCCCATTAACAGTTATTAAACCCATATGAAAGAGAAAAGAAAAATCATGATACAAGAAACATCTACATTAAATCTAACATTTACTTTATTTTAAAGAATAGAGAATAAATATATTATTAGATTTTACGGAAAGATTATCAGACAACTTGTAAGGATGTGAGTGCTAGTAAGAGGAGAGTTTTTTTCTCAATGCATCTTTTTTCTTTATACCTTTAATTTTATATTTTTAATAATATTTTTACTTTGTCAATTAAAAAAAAAAGACAAATTATGATAATAGTCTCTATCCTTTGGTTCTTATGTCATTTTAGTCCTTGTAATTTCAATTAGCTCGATTTTAATCCTAAATTTATAGTTTTGTTTCAATTTGGTTCAATTAATTACAACTCCTAATATTTTTATGAAAAATACGCACATAAGTATCATGTGTCATATTTTAAAAGGCAAAACTATAAACTCACTCAACTAAATTAGTTAATCTAGACTAGTTTAGTGATAATTTTCCTTAAAAAATGCTAACGATATTATCAATTAGACTAAATTGAAACAAAATCTAAAACTAATTATTAAAATTGAGCCAATTAAAATTGTGAGAACCGAAAATGACTCAAGAAGTAAAATATAGGAACCACTGGTATAATTTGAAAAAACAAATTCCATTCCATTTAATTTCCTCTAGATTACGCTCTCACCGGTTTATTATTTTAAAGGGTAAGGCTTGTCTCCAGTCCGGTTTCTGAGAGCCCACCATGGATCGTACTGTTAGGCTTCCGAGAGCCCACCATGGAATCCACATCGATAATCCAAACAATTCAATATGTAAGGTTCGTTGAGCATTTTATCATTACAAAAATTATGTTGATCGGATATCAATTATTACTTGATTAGATCACATTTCTATTAACAATTTTTTTAAAAATCATTCTGAACGTCAATAGAAATGTGATCTGATCAAGTGGATATCGATATCTGATCAACGTGATTTTTTTGCATGAATGAAGTACTCAATGAACTCTACACATTGAATGGTTCGGATCATCGATATGAGCTCTATGATAGACTCACGAGACCAAGTACGGACCAGAAATTTATTTGCGGGGTCCAAGACATGAATAATTTTTTTTTTATATATGAATTGATATAAACTATTATTTTTTTGAATTCAAAAAATAAACTAAAATTTGATATCAAATTAGTACGTAAAAAATAAAACAATCATATATTTAGTGAATTTAATATATGAATAAAAGTAAATTCATGTATTAAATAATTATTTATACAAATCAACTCAATCATCTATCAAAGTGAAATTCGACGTTCTTTCATATCTTGAAAGTCTTCATGCTTAACTCCATGGTAAAATTTTCAACAATTTCTATTTCAATGTACACAAGCAAAAAGTCCATAAAAAATTCAACTTCTATCTGTTGCGAAGTCTAATTTTAACAATTTTCTTTGACTAAAAATGATTGCTCTGAAGTTGCAGTAGAAAAAAAAAGTGAACTTTTAATTATATTTTATTCTATGTTTAGTAATTTTTTTTTGGAGGGGGGGGGGTTGGAAAAAAGACACTGAGAGCATCTCTATCAGCTTACTTAACATGCTACACAATTAATTGTCATTTTACATATATTTGAAGAGATGTACACATTTCGAAAGTTTTCAAAGCTTTATACAGTTTCGAAGGTGAAGCTATCAACCTTCGAAACAACTTTTGATGTTTCGAATGTATCTTCAAAGCTTTACACAGCTTCGAAGGTGAAGTAATCAACCTTCGAAACAACTCTTGATGCTTCGAATGTATCTTCGATGCTTTGATTGTGTACATACAAACAGAGCCAAAAGATCAGTAATTTCTTCATTGTAAAGTTCCAAGAAGGTCACTTTCATACTATAGTCAGCATTTTGTGCCTCCAGTGTATCAAAAATTTGGCGAACTGCTCTTGGAATAACACCAGCTTCAGCAGGCAGTTCACCACCCTATGACAAATGAAACAGAATTTTGCATGCTCCCTTGTTCTTAGTGCTTCGAACTCATAAGAACAATTTGTTAATTTTATTAGCCACATCATCATAATTATATTTTGATGTGAACCACAAATCCAAAATGGATTTCGAATAACAAAAGTCATGGTATAGTGTGTGACTATGAAAATTCATACTTTTTGACACTTTGGAAAATGTCAAAAATTTTGAATTTATGAACAGTGGCTTGTTCATTATTCTTGACCATGTTTGCTTTAAAAACATGACTTTTGCCGAATTGATTTTCATAATTATTTAGCAAAGTGGGTTGTTTTTCCATATCAGCCATTAATGGCTTATGAAAATCACCCATAGATATGTTATTTTCATTACTTGACTTTCTAAAAATTGATTTTGAGACCCCCCGAGCCATGCATGAAACATCATTCTTAGCCAAATTTGGCTCAACAACATGCTCTTTCATTATGTTAATTTCATAATTCGGCTTTTTAAAAACGGACTCTTGAACCCCCCGAGCCATTGATGAAATCGACTCTTTGCTTTTGCTATTTTCAACCATGGAAAAATTCTGAAAAAATTCACTAATTCCGGCCATTAAAGCCTCAGTTAAAGACTTGGTAGTGAGAGTTGATAACTCATCAGTCCATTGGCGAATTTCCATATCAAGTTGATGAATTTCTCCAATTAAATGGTGTCTTTTTTCTTCCACCAAATAATATTGTAATGGATAAAAGTTTATTCCATCAAGAAAATGGATCTCTTCTTGAAGATTCAAAATTTCTCTTTCACGCCAATATATTTCATATTGACAAGTTCGAATGGCGAAATCCAAATAGTTTGTCATTTCTTACACTTGGCTGTCCCACCGGGCGTGCCAAAAAATGTTGGCTTATTTTTCCTACGAAGGAAAATATCATAAATGCGAGCGTGCCAGCAAGGATTGAAAAATCCTTACAGATTAAATTCAAGCCAATTATCAAGCGATTGTGTTGACGGTTCTTTTGCCTCAACGAAGAGGACTTCAAATATTTAAGTATCAATACATATCTCATACCCTTAGCCAAATGCCGGATGTTCGACACGAGTATTTGATTTATATTGAAGAGTCTATGTAACATATCCTTGATAGAGCAGAATGATGAAACAAGTTCATGTAGCTGACCCCACTTAATTGGAACACAAAGCTTAGTTTTGGTTTGGTTATAAATTGCTTCATGAATCATCAAACATTACTTACATAGTATGCGACGATTCAAGACGCAATAGGTTCAGTATAACGTCCGACTGAACCTAACCGAAAAAATACAGCAATAACTACTCAGTAACTACCCATTTCTTCCATCTTCATTCTTGTCTTGCCATGTGTCATTCCACTCATCCACTTTGTCCTCCCACTTATCCACTTTGTCCTTCATATTCTCCATTATCTCTATAACTTCTTTTAACTTCCAAATGAATAAGAGGATGCCACGTGTCCTGCAATTATATAATTAATAAATAATAATAAAAATTGCAGATTTATGGTGCTAACAAAATTATAAATTTACTCAACTCAGCGAGTTAATATCCACTAATTTAGTGATAATTTTTTATCAAAAACATTACCGACATTATCAATTAGACAAAATTGATATTAAGTCTAAAATTAATAGTCAGATTTGAACCAATTAAAAGTATATGAACCAAAATAATATAAGAAGCAAAATGTAAGAACTATTAGTATAATTTGTCCAAAGATATATCAATGTAGCCTACAAAATTTTATTTTGTAATTACTTTTGTAAATAATTTATTTCAAGAGCGTTTGTTTATAAAAATGAATATTGTATATGAGTAGAGGTAGACTTTGTCGTTATTTGTTTGATTCCCTGCATCACGATCACGATAACGATCACGACCAATATCTATTCTTGAATCATCAATTACATGACGTGGTCATTTAGAAGAAAAGTTCTTCGGTGGTCTTGAGATATTTACTGGTGGTATCCCGAGAGCATTAGAAATTGTGGAGAGGGTGATACTCATAATTTGATGATAGATGGTGATGAATAATAAGGGACATGATAGTTGTTGTGATTAACGACAATATTGTCACATGGTCCAAATTTTTTCATTTAGAAATGTAGTAATTAATTCCGGACCAAGAAAAGTAACCAAGAAGGAATTGGCAAAAGTAGGACTGATTAGCAACGCGTTGATTTTTTTATATATTTTATGCAAAGAAAGAGCTTTGAAGTTTCTGATCTAAATTCAACTTTTTGTATGTTTAAAAAGTTCAACTTGAGATCTGGAAACCACCCATTTTTTATGTCACGCAACGATCTCAATAAATAGGTTCTTCTATTTTTAAAAAGTTTTTTAAAGGCATTATTAACAAGTTTAAAATTGATATATAAATATATATTAGTGGTGTTTGTCCACTCAATGGGTGTATTATAAAATTTGAAAATTATAAATTCTAATTTTAATTTAAATACACATATTGTGTGCCGTTAGTGATAAGTTCATTAGATCAAAGGTTTTGATTTCAAGTCTTAACCTCCTCTTTATATAGCCCTCTAGATTATAATCTACTTCTCAGATTATAATTCACTTCTCTCTCTCGCAAAAAATTTATTATAATCAGCTTTTAATCAACTTTTAACTAAAAAGTTGATTATAACCATCTTCCTAAAATAACTCATAATTTTACATTTTAAATAAAATAGGATAGTGATATTCTATGTCAACACCATCTCAAGCACCAAGGATCCTCTAAAGTTTTTTTTCCTAAAGTTTCCTAAAGTGGTGTGTTGTATGGGTGAGATTTAATACTAAAAAATTGATGTGACTTGTCATTAAATCTCAACCATACAACACACCACTCTAGGAAACTTTAGAAAAAAAAAACTCTAGAAAATCCTTGCCCATTAAAGAATTGTGGGAACCGATTTATCCACTCCAGATTTTTTTTATTTGGATGATTGCATTTTGCCTTCATTTTTACTAAAAACCTAGTCCGTGGGGTTAAAAAACTTATTTTTAGATAGATTTTTTAATTTTTTAAATTTTTGTGAGAGAAAAAATAAAAGAAGAGTTGCTGATAAGTCCCATATGTAAAATTCAAAATTTATCTAGTCCCAAAATAAAATATTTGCACCAATTAATCCTATATATTTTTAATTGTCACCAAAAAATTCTATTTTTAAAAAAAAAATTAAAGACGCTCCTACATCTCACAACCATCGGATTTTCGTCAGACAGTCATCGAAGACTCGTTGGAATATTCAACATCACCAGGGAATCGGTGGAATATCATCGAGAATTCACTAGAGTATCACCGGAATGTTCTGAACATCATCAAAAGTTGTCGGAATGTCTAGAATATTCGTTGGACGTCAAAAATATCACAGGAAACTCACCGGAATGTGCAGAGTATTGCCCAAAAAAAAAAAAGAATAAACTGAGAAATTAAAGTGAAAAAACAAAGCAAAATATGCTAACTATTGATAAACTGAAAGAAGAAGAAAAATCTAAGAATAACAAAGAACAACAATGAAAAAAAAATATGTTATTTCAATTTTTATAGGATTTAAACAAATAATTTTCAATATTGATCAAATTGAAAAGTACGCTTTAAAACTGTAAAATGTTACAGTTTCAAAGTATGATTCTATTAAGTATTTATCTTTATTAATCCAATTAAAAAACATGCTATAAAACTGTAAAATTTTACAGTTCTAAAGAAAGTTATGAAACTATAAAATTTTTCAATTCAAAAGAATGATTCAATTCAGCACGAAAAAAATTGAAATAGTAAAATTTTACAGTTTTCACCGTTTATAATTAAAACTCGAAAACAACTTGTTCAGAACTTGAAAAAAAAAAATTCATTATAATAGGAAAATAGAAGTGTATAGTACAAAAAAAAGTATTAAAACTAAGAGATCGAAGGAAAGATACAAATATAGAGAGATACTTGTATTCCGATAACTATTTTTTTATTTAGATCTGGTCGGATCTAACGTAGATCTTCTCAAATTTGATGTAGATCTGAGTAAATCTACATCAGATTTTAGTAGATCTATTCATCTTCTTCGTCGAAAACTCATATCTTTCACCATCAATGAGTACGAAGTAAGGAGGTGGTGCTTGGTGTTTGCTCGTGAATCCCAATCAATGGTGGTCACCGGGCGCTGGTGACTGTAGATTAGAAAGAAAAAAAAAATGGCGTGGTCATGGTCATGGTCATGGTCATGGTGGTCGCCGATATCAGAGAAAGAGAGATACAGAGAAAAGATGAAACAATATGTAAGGAAAGATAAGAAGATAAATGGGTATACGACTTGAATCAGGATCCTCTCCTTGATCTCTCTCCTTACCTCCCTACTAGCTAAGCCATTTGGCCCACTTTTGGGCCCAATTTCGATGATCCAAATCATTTGCATTTTAAGATTTGTTGAGTATATCATATTTGAAAAAAATCAAGTTGATCGAATATCAGAAACTAGATGTACGAATTATCGAACTAAAAATCATTATTTAAAAAAAATTTAATAAACAGTTTTCCAAACACATGTTTTCTGATATCCGATTAATTTGATTTTTAACAAGTTTGATATACTCAACCATCTTAAAATGTGAATAGTTCGAATCATCAAAATTTAGGCCAAAAGTGGGCCCAATGACTCAGCAAGTAAGGAGGCAATGAATATTAAAACCTATTAAAAACATGACTTTATTATTTAGTGTTGAAAACATGACTTTAGTATTCTCTCATTTTTATCTTAATTAAAAACATGACTTTAGTATTCTTCTTGAATTTTTTTTGCTCCTCTTATTGAATTTTAGTGCTGAAAACATGGCTTTATTATTTAGTGTTGAAAACATGACTTTAACCAATTGCTCTTCTTCTTTAATTTTTTTTTTCCTCTCTCAGCTTTTGCCTTCATCAAAGCTTCTGTGGATCACTCTGATCACTCTCACCGTTGTTCACTCTGACTGCGACATCACTTTGGCTGCTCGACTATTCACTTCGGCTGCTCGACATCCTGCTCGGCTGCTCAGTTAGTTTATTTCTTTGGTTCTTATTGTTTTTTCTTTTGTTCTTGCTTTGGTAACGTTTGGCTTTTGCTTTGATATTGAGCCAACTAATATATTGCTTTGCTATTGAGTAAAACTGAAGAAGAATTCTGCATATGATTTCGGCAAGAATTCTGCATATGAATTCTGCATGCATATGATTTTGCCATGGTTTCAGTTTTGATTTTGAAATGGGTTTGAATGATTTCGGTTTTGATTTTGAAATTGGTTTGTATGATTTTGGTTTTGATTTTGAGATAAGTTTTCGAATCTCTGTATTTTGGTATTTATGTATTTCTATGTATTTCTATTTATATATTTTGAGTACCCATTTGTCTGCATACATAAAACTAGAATCAACACCAAAACATTTTGGTGCACTTTATTTATGAATTACAAGGGGATATGTGTTTGTTTTTAATGAGAGGAGATCAAACAAGTACTATCCTCTCATCTTAAATGGATATGTGTTTTATATCTGTCAATTATTTTAGTCAATTAAATTGTATTGTTGCAGAATATTTTTTAACAAAACCTTAGTTACAAATTTTTATTTGATGAGACAAAAGGCGACCATGTGTTGAATTTGAATAAAGGGAAGTGATTATCCATGTTAAACTAGATTTTCAAAAAGAAAATTTCTTTTGAAGACTAGCAAATCTTTTTTCTTTTTCGTTTTATTATTTTTTATGTTTTAATCAGTTGCGTTGAATGACATGAAAAAGCACCCAAAAACTAAATAAATAACAAAACAAAAACCAAAACCCAAATAAAAATAGAAAGAAAACTTGGAGCCCCAGGACTTCTTTGCTCCAACTTAGTCTAGCTGAAATATTTTTTAGCACTTCTCTACCAGTGTTAGAATAATATTTCTTTGATTATCACAAATATGAGACCAAATATGACACTGCTGACTGCCGAGTCCAATAAGGGTTACGACCGACTTGCACATCTATTAGATAGTTTCATGAGAATCTACAAGTTTCTATCATGTCATTCAGGTTATTCACATTTTAAGATGCAATTTAGGATTCACAGAGAGTTCATAGTCAGATTGCTCACATAATCAAGCCACAGATCTGCCACATTTTTCCATAATCACTATAGTGGCACACAGTTACATTCATTGCACATACCAAGACATATACCAGTCTAAACCAACCCCATACCATCGCGACAGAGATCAGGCTCAGAAAGCAACATTTTCGAGAGATTCCAAGTAGTAGAGAAAGCAACTAATGATCAATTAGCTGATCCATCACAAGTCTAGATCGGTGTTTTCAATTCTATTTGAAAAACCAATTCATGAAACTACTTATTAGATACATCACTCAGCACACTGTATAATATTGAAGAGGAAAAGGAGGAATTTTAACTGGTTTTGGGATTGAGTTTGCGTCTTTTTTGTTTGCTTGCAATGTTTTTTTCCCTGCAGAATTAGTACAAGAATTTTGTTGAAATTTCCAAATTCAGAAGGCTAATGGAATCAGCCCAATAAATCTTTGAGCAATTAGCTAATTTGAAAACACAAAAAACTAAAGATACCATACACTAAACTAATATTTTATTCAGATTATTCCTTCCTTTGGTGGTTGAAGTGACATTAAGCATTTCAATCGATGCAAAGGTTAAACTATCTACAAATCCACCAAGAACCATACCATTATGAATTATATCAAACATTCATGTTTGAAAATACAATATATTCACCTACCCAATATATTCATGTTTGTATGATTTCGATTTGTATGTTTGGGCTCTATATTTTGGTTTTGAAATAGGTTTCTATGAAATGGTTTTTAGGGATTAATGAAATGGGTTTTAGGCTGTGTTTAGTTTCATGTGTTTGCTAACTACATTAATTGTAAGTTTTGACATTCAAACTATTTGGTGTTGTATTTTGGATCATACATTTAGTGATACTTCAGTAATCATAAACATTTAGTGATACTTCCTGTTCCAGTAATCATAAACATAAGAATCCATTAATCATAAACACTCAAAAATCCAGTAATCCAGTAATCAAAATTTTTTCACTTCCTTTCATTTTTCTTTTTTTGTTTTCAAATTAGAAGATACTTCCTGTTGGGGAATTTTCAAAATGGATTTTCAAATTTATAGTTTATTTTTGAGTGTTTTCAAAACCTTCAATATTTTTCTTTGGAAAGCATAAAATAAGTTTGGGGCTTTGTTTCACATCGGAAAAAGGGAAAAACATAGAGCACTTAATAAAAAGCTACATGGAATATTCCTTTGAATATGATATTATGGGAAGAATTATTATTATTATTATTATTATTATTATTATTATTATTATTATTCCTTTGAATAAGTTTGGGTTCAACTGTTTGATAATAATAATAATAATAATAATAATAATAATAATAATAATAATTTGAATCATCAACTAAGAAAATATTAGGTGTATTATATAAAAAGATTCTGTATATACAAATTGTGCATAAATTCAATTTTAAAAAATTTGGTTTGTTTGTTTACTTAATTTGTGTGCGTGTGTGTGTTTAAAAAAAAAAACGGTGTTCCTATTTTTGTGTTTATGTGTTTATAATTTATTTTGTTTTCGTATAATTTATTACGTGTTCGTATTTTGGTTGGTTTGTTTGTTTGTTTGCACTATCACAAATGTTCGCAATTTTTTAGACTTAATAAGCTTTTGTTTATTTGTTTGTGTAGAAATTCAGTATTTAAAATTTTGATTTTTCTATGTTTGTTATTTAAAATGAAATTCAGTGCTCTTTAAAAAATAGATGATCTTGACAAATCATGTGAATCATGTGAATCTGTGTGTTTTGAAATTTTGACTCACATGAGTGTCTTGGATTTTTTTGTCTCATCAACTTCAATTGTTTAGACTTAGACTTAGACTTAAATAGTTTGTAATTTTTCCTGTTTCACTTTTTCAAGTCCTCTGTCAACTGATTATGCTCCATTTTAGTAGTCATCCTGGGCATGTAATTGATCATATATATGTATATGCATATCTTAGCTTGGTGGCGGGTTGTTGATTTTGCTAAGATAAGAGGCTTTTTTTTTCATAATTTTAGCTTGTTAGATTTGTATCAAGGTTCCGCCTCAAGGCTGAGGCCTCACCTGTTGGTCATGTAATGAAATCTCAATGGATAAGCATTCTATTTCACATTTAATTCACTACACTTTCACAAATCATGCCTCTCTTTCTAGATAGCACACTATCAAGTTCCACATGGATTGGATTCTGAATTTCAGACATCACCTGGCAAGATATATAGATCAATTTCCATCACACATGGATATGTGCATGAACACTTCAAAAATGCTACAAATATACCAGAGATTCCATGTGATAGTTATCCCCATGGTCATGTCAAATTAAACTCACACTCAAAAAAAATTATTTAACATTTTATTTGCTGTGTAATATATTTATTTAGTTGTACCATTCAAATGTAATATATTTGCTGTGTGATTTTGGTTTTAATTTCATCTTTATAAAATTGAAGTCAGTTAACAAAGAGAAAAGTTCAAATTTAAACCATTTTATTGTGCTCCAGTTTTAATTTATCATTTTAATGTGACTGTTAAAAAACATCTATTCTAAATGCTGGTTTGACTCAGAAAATGTGAGTTCGAATATGGGTTTCGCAAAGAATGTAGAGAGAGAGAGAGAGGGGGGGAGGGGGAAGGGACTGTTTGTTTGGAGCTATTTAAAAAGAAAGTAAGGGTGATTTATTTAGTTGATCTTCCTGCAACAAAAAAATTAAACTAACACTCAGAAAAATTTATTCAACATTTTATTTGTTGTGTAATATATTTATTTAGTTGTATCATTCAAATGTACTCCCTCCGTCCCAAAATATTGGTCCCTTTTGGGGAATCCAACTTTTTTTGGTAGTACACTTATTGCATTTGAAAAAAGTTAGTTTTCCAAAATTACCCTTTTGATAGTACATTTTTTGGGAATATCAATGTCATAATTGTACTTTTTAAATTGTTTATTAATTTAAAAGAAGGGCAAAATAGGAAATTTACATTATTTTTGTACTTGATTTATAAAGAGGGACTAATATTTTGGGACAATGAAAAATGGAATAAGGGACTAATATTTTGGGACGGAGGGAGTAATATTTATTTGCTGTGTGATTCTAATGTACAGATGATAAATATTTTTCATTTAATTTTTTTGTGAATATCTAGAGTTCCTAATTAAAAGAAAAATTTGAAAGACTTGGCATTTTAACATTTATGTGTAATATGGCAAGAGAGTTTATATATATATATATATATATATACTTTTTTTTTTGCACCTTTTTAAGGGAATATAATATTCTCTGTTGTATTTCAAAAATTCTGGTCAATCCTCATGTGTGTGCGTATTACTTTAGTTGTCTTCATGGCTTCAAAAAATGTATTAAACTTACAAGCATTTAACTTAACGCAAGTATTTAACATAATCCGTTTTGTTTTGAATCAAATTCACCAAGTATTTAACTTAACCCAAAAAAATTTATTTAACATTTTGTTATAAATTTTTTTTTTAAAAAAATTGTACCATTCTAAATAGAGAAGGCACGTGCCTCTTGTATCTGTTGACCTTTTTCTTTTTCTTAGAAGTTTATATTTTTATTTATTTCTCTTCCTCTTGATTGTAACCCGTTAAGTATTTTCTATTCATAGCTGTAGACACCCCATTTTTGACCAACCTTAAGACTCAGACGTCACCAGTTGAGCGCTCAGTAATATTGCATATTGTGCTCGTTCTGAGGTTTCAGAGTTTCGGCTGCGAGCCTTGCCTTCAGACTTCGGAGCTCTTTTGTGCTTTGCCTCGGTTTGCGAACCGGGTCCTGTTTTCTCCATTTTCTCTTCCCGAAGGGAGGGAGAGGTCTCGTAGACCATCTCTCAGTGACCGTAGGCTACGTTTCGTGGTCGTAGGCCATTTTTCCCGTTTGGAGCCCGGTTTCCGATTTTCGGAGCCGTCGGCCGTGTGCCTCGGTTCGGAACCACTTAACTACCTCCATTTACCCCGATTTTCGGCACACATCTTATTTCCTCCCTTTAGAGGAACACTGTGGCCCTGGAGACCACCTTCGTGGTCATACGCCATTTCCTATGCCTAACAGCCTGTTTTCGGGGCCCCGAACCGCGTGTTTTGGCCCTCGAACCTTCGTTTTGCATCCGTTTTGGTCCGTTTTTGGTGGAGACCCTATTTTCATTGTTAAGGAGGTGGTAGGATGGTGGCTGGCCACCTCTTCCCCTGAAAAGCCAATTTTCTCATTTTCTCTCTCCAAAAGCTGATTTTTCTGACAGAAATCTGGTTTTTCTCACTTTTGAGCTACATTTTCTGGCTTTTCATACCACCATTGTGTTGTGCTCATCTAGGAGGCCACCAATATGGGTAGGCCGGCCAGAAATTCATCTTGACCCTTTTGAACCTTGCTTAAAAGCTAGTTTTTCTCTCTCTTGGATCACTTTTTCTAGTTTTTCTCTACACAGCTGCATTCTACTCATCTGGGAGGCCACCTTTCTGGGTAGGCTGACCAGCAATTTTTGTTGACCCTTTTGACGCCTGGTCGGCCGACCAGGGGGGGTGGTCGACCGGTCACTTGAACTGGCCGGCCTGCTTCTTGCTTTTTGCTTTTTCTGAGTGTAGTCCAACTATGCCAGCTGGAGACCATCTGGTGTATCCTTCAT
This sequence comes from Camellia sinensis, assembly GCF_004153795.1. NCBI lineage: Eukaryota > Viridiplantae > Streptophyta > Magnoliopsida > Ericales > Theaceae > Camellia > Camellia sinensis. Next base: position 1,366,845 of record NW_021026243.1, read on the forward strand.
ACACGTGTATGGAGGATACTTGGGACCTTTTTGGATATTTTGAAGCTTCTTCTCTATAAAGGAGAGGCTTGGCTTCTTGTTGAGGGGTTGAACAAAATTGCTTAAGGCTTATAACCTCTCTCCTCCATTGTCACTATTCTAAGCTTCAAAATCCTCATTTTCTTGGTCCATTTGCACTACAACCCTTAGCACCACACCTCCATCATCCATTCCAGCACCTTGGACATCATTTGCAGAGGTTGAAAGCTCACCAACTTGGTCCAAAAGCTGCTGGAGGTCAGCTCTTCAAGGGTAAGTGCCTATTTCCCCTAAACTCACATTTTTTTGCATGATTGGTTAGCCTTATTTGCAAGCATTTCTGGGCTTCGACCCAAACTGTAAAGTGTCTTATTTTGATCCCGTCTTCAACTTTGTTTAAGGGCACTTTGCTGTTTGAGGTCATTTACTTCCCCTTATCCTCTATCTCTCTTTTAGGGCTATTTTTGCATCCTATTTTAGCCTTACTTGTGAGCATTTTCGAGATTTTCTATAAACTGGAAAAAGTCTTGTTTTGACATCCTCTTCAAGTTTTGTTAAGGTCCCATTTCTTTTTGGGGTCATCTTCCCCCTATGCATGCTTCATCTCTTCATGATTAAGGCTATGCATTAGAGCACTTGCATTGGCCATGGTTTGGCCTATTAGTCACTGAAATCCAGTGGATTTTCAGTGGCTTTGATGCATTTTTGAGGGCCAAAATTAGAGGGGGTGACCCCCTCTCTCCTTGTCATGTTTGGGGGTCTTTTTGGCTTTCCAAAGGGGCTTTATTTTGCATGCATTGAAGTCACTTTTTGGGACCAATTTTGTGGGTTTTAGGGTCTACCTTAGGTCTGTACGGGGCCCTTTTGATCATATTTTATGTCTATAGTGCATGTGTGGAGCAATCCCATCCAAGGCTCTTCAAAGGAGCCTTTCTTTGCATGTTTCCTAGACTGATTTCAGAGCCAATTTGGTGAGTTTTAGAGCTGTCATATTTGATTTTCAGAGTTGGTTTTGCCATGCTAAGTGTCTATCTTGTATGTGCTTAACAACCCCTTGCAAGGCCCTCCAAAGAAGCCCCTCATTTTTGCATGCATTGGCTGCATTTCGGTGATTATTTGGGCATATTTTGGTATGTTTTATTCACTGTTTTTGGCTGGTTTGATGAGTTCTCATTTGCTTCATATACATGCCATGTAAACCATGCTTGCTAGCCAATGTTGCATGCTATTTTAGTCCATCATGTTAGCATCTTTTGGCCATGCTTTAAGCTAGAAATGTGCATGTTTTGGAACTGCATTGGCTCTCTCTTTTGACTTCATGATCAAATAATGCTTGCTTTGTATACTTGTGGTTCAATACATGTGCCTAGTTTTGAGTTTCGGGGCTTATTCCATGCATCGGGTGCCATATTTCCATATATTGGGACCATTTAGCATCATGTTTTAGTGCTGAAAATTACATGTTCATAGGCCATCTTTCATCCCTTGCCATGCTTTAGTAGAGTGGCATTTGATGCCTTAGGTTCGGTCCTCGGTATGCGTGCATGTGTGCACGCATTTCGGTCGTCTCATTTTCATCTAATGGCCACTGATGTGAGTGTGGCTGAGGTCCACTCATGTTGGTGTAAGTCCATCATGCATTGTGTATGCCATTTTAATCCATAGCATTGCGTATGCTAGGTTGCATCTTAGAGCATTGTGTATGCCATGTTACATCACGCGCATTGTGTATGTCATTTTAGTACAGAGCATTGCGTATGCTAGGTTGCATGTTAGTTGCATTGTGCATGCCATTCCATTTGCATGGTGCTTGGAATAAGGTTTAGTCCAAGCACGGGAAGCGAGGGGCATTTCGTACTCCAAGTGACGAAACGTGCCTCGATTCCCGGTCCCCGATGTTCTTGATTATCTATGATAGAATTGTTGGTTTCATATGCTCATACCCGCATTCATGTCATATTAAAACGTGCAATTCGGTCTCTCGGCCATCATGCATCGAGATACGCGATTGGTGGCTCGAGAACCGAGGGCCACACTCCCTAGAGCTTGTGCAAGGACGGGGAGGAGTGGTCGCGCACACATATGTGGAAAATACATTGCTTTCTCTCTTTCTTGCTTTTGTTGCAGAAAAACCAGAGTCTAGGGGCAGAAAGTGGTCGGCCGACCAGGTTTTCTAGTAGGCCGACCACTTTTTTTGGTTTTCACCATGAGGGGTGGTCAGCAGGTGTTTCCCATGCCAAGAGCTGGTCGGCAGCCTTCCCCAGGTGGAGTTTCAGCCTCCTGGAGCTTTGTGTAAGTTTCTGAAATTAGCTGCAAACAATGGCGGGACAAGGCATCGCGATGGAATTTACCGACAAAGCGCATCGAGTATGCATGCATTCATTGTCATCCAAAACAGAGCCAGGGCAGTCCATTTGCATGCCAGTTTATAGCTTACTTAGCTAATTTGTTAGTTAGTTAGTGGATGTGTAATAATTAGCTGTAATTCGTTATTCATTTTGGACTGTATTATTTATTCGGACCCTCCGAGCGAGGGCACAATTGTAATAAGTGTGCGTGCGTGTGATGTATGTCTTCCAACCCCACGTCTTTCTCCCTTTTATTTACCTGCTTATGATGGTTAGATTAGGGCATGTTTCAATTAGCATACTTATGCTTGCATGTTTGCATCATTCATCTGTCTTGCATGCACCGGGCTCGGCGCATCATACTAACTGCATTTGTATTTCAATTCCAAGTTGAATACTTGTTAGTGAGCGGGGGTGCTCACGAAGTGACCTTCCCCAATCGTACCCAAGTTCCCGAGCCGAGGCAACTTTGGTGATGACGGACACGTGGCCTTAGGCAACGAGTCAGGGTTTCCTAAATTTCCCAAAACAAAATATTTAGGTGGCGACTCTGTATCTGACAAAGCAGTCCATGTTTGGCACTTCTTTCAAAAAATCTATTTCCAAAAACGATTTGCTGGATTTGAACTCATTGATGATTTCATCGGTCTTGCATTGCACTCTGTGAGATTAGATACAGGACCGTGACATTGAGTCCTGAACTGTAGTGACCCTAAATGAACAACGCAGGATTTCCCTCCTGGGACGTTCGGGGACGTCTACAGTTTCTGGCGACTCTGCTGGGGATTTAGAGAACTTGACTCGAACTCATGATATCTTGTTTTGGTTACACTTATGTGTTTCTTTGCATTTCATTTGCATTGGTGCGCCTAGGACATCGTGTTTGCCATCTGCTATTCCTGAACGGTTTGCCAGAGGCTTGCTTTGTCAAAGCATGCCGTAAGGCTGACCGGTTGCGGGCTCTGCCAGTATGGGAACACAAACCCCGGTTTTACCGGGGCACCCTTTTTGACCATTCGACCTAGTGCATATTCGGAATCCATAGTGACCATTCCAAACTAGGACAGGTTGTTTACCCGTTTATAGGTTGTTTGAAACCGCTGCGTGCATAGTGAAACCCTAGTTCTTGACAAAATAGGACAGGGAAACCTTACCCCAACATAGGGGTGTTTTGGCTCTCACTTGTTTGTTATGTGCTTTTAGAGTGCGTCTCTATACGAATGCATGTATCAGTTTGCAAGTTTAGGCATCAGGCTTGCGGGCACCAGTTCAGTATTTCTGGGTATTAGGCCTGTGGGCACCAGTTCAGTATTTTCGGAATCAGTTATCTGCGGGTATCAGATTCAGCTTCGGGGACAGTGAGTTGGGAATAGTGATTTGGGAATAATGATCGGTCTTTGAGAATAGTGTATCAATTGCGTGTTAATTATACCCAACTGTGTGTTGTGTTTATTTACGCCGTTATGCTGTCTGTTCGTCTGCTCGTTTATTTCCTTATTATTGCTTTATTTATCTTTTTGTTAGGTAGTTTAGCACAATTGCTCCAGACCAAGCAGATATTCGCCAAGCACTCTAGACAAGAGGTCGCCGACTCAATCGATCTGAGGATCTGGTCGACGGACAACTAGTGTTCCACTCTCTACCCCCGGTTATCAGACGGAGGTCGAAAAGGCGCAGTGTATCTGAGCAGAGGTTACCAGAGCAGCGGATTACCCCATCAGTGGACAGTTGGATTGAGATCCTAATTGTTGCTATAGAGATAGACTTGCCAGTAGTTCAGACAGATCAGGGCCGTATGGCGGGACCGACAGGAGTTGAGGAAATGATGCGTCAGATGCAAGACACCATGAGAGCCATGCAGTAGGATGCTGTTCGCCGGGATAAATTTGCCAAACAACAGGCCGAGATCATGGCCCAGCAGGCAGAGTTAATTGCCAAATTGCAACAACAAGCCGGAGCATCTGCTTCACACTGAGTTCCTCCCCCACCAGGAATCCCGGCACCCGAGGAGGCACCAAATGTCCAGGCAGATACGGACATACCAACGGGGCCAGCTCCGCCCCCAATTCTGCCCCATCTATCTAAGGCACCTACGCCTGTCAATCAACCGGACTCTCCCTTCGAGTTCGAGGTAGACCATACCGCACTAAAATTAAGCAAGCTTGAGAAGTTGTTCAAGAAATCCCAAGGGGTAAAGGCTATCCCGGATATCGAGGACGGATATACCGACGTGGCTGTGACGCTGTCAAATAGGTTTAAAATGCCGCAAATTGATCGCTTCGACGGATCTGGAGACCCCATGGTGCATCTCCGGCTATTTTCAGATATACTACGACCAATGGGCCTCACCAGACCACAAAAGCTTTCACTATTCGGCCGGACCCTGTCGGGTGTGGCCGCTATCTGGTATGCGAAGTTAGAGGATGATGTCAAGCGGAGTTGGGATGAAATGGCCGAGGCCTTTGTCGCGCAATACTCTTACAATACCCAAATTGAGATTACGACCCGAGATCTCGAAGCAACAAGGCAGGAGCCTAAGGAAAGCTTCTCGGATTTCGTAACTCGGTGGAGGGCGAAGGCTTCGATGATGACCCTGAGGCCTACTGACAAAGACCAAATCAGGATGATTGTGCGCAATCTCCAGCCAAAACTGATGCAAAAAATGATTGTACTCCTCTTTCCCACATTTTCAGATCTACATGAAATGCAGGTACAAATTGAAGATGCAATGAAACAGGGTCTGATTAACCCAGATAGAGAGCAACCCCGAAGAACTTTCAACCGCAACAACAACACAGGCACCAGCAATGCCACAAATGCTAGAGCTTCAGAAGTAAGCGTGGTCACCAACATTCTCCCTCCCTTTCCAAGACCTATGGCAGCTACACCTTTCTCCGGCGCGTCCGGAAGTAACACACAAACCACTCGATTCCAACCCAGAGGCCAAAGAACCTTCACCCCACTGTATATGCCCCTGTCCAAGGCTCTAGGGGTATTGATCAAGAAAGGACACTTAAAGCCCCTGGAGCCGAGGCCATTGCCAAATCCACTCCCTCATTCTCATAACCCAGCAAAATACTACGCATATCACCAACAACACGGTCATGACACTGACCAATGTTATAGATTGTGTCATGAGATTCAAGACCTCATTGACAAACAGGTGATTGTACCTCCAGAAAAACCCAATGTCACAACAAACCCTCTTCCACCGCACAACCAAGCTCCACCTCCCAAAAGAATCCACTTCATCAAGACTGGGGTCGTGTCTTACGATCCCAGCATATATATCACTCCTTCCCACCTGCCTAAGCCGGAGGTGCTCCATCCTGACTGCATTGACTCTTTGTGCATGTTGGACATCTCCAAAACCCAACCCGAGCCAGTGGTGGTGATTGGCAAAGATAGAACAGAGGAGATTTCAGAAGGGGATGGAATTGTTCAATCAGGGTTTGAGCAGTCTGGGAGTGTCGCTGGGGAAGCCTACGATCCGAGTGATTACATTCTGCCAGCAGGCAAGTTTGAGCCTAATATTGAATTGTCAGAGAGGGCAGAGCTGTGTGCGATCCGAGGAGATGGATTTGAGCAGGGGACAGATGGTTTGACGGTTGTGGAAGAGGACTTGGCCAACCTCCATTTTTTCAACGACCAAGATCCAGGAGATGCAGCAGTCAACTGGTTTGATTATGAGAAATCGACAGAGGCTGCTGGGTGGCTTGATGACTTACCAGACATTGTTGACGATGCTCAGTTAGAACAGGGCCCGGCAGGGGCAAGTATATCAGTGGTGGTCGAAAGGGCTAGAAATCAGAATGAATCACCGGAGAGCGCAGGTGCTAAGAATTCCGCTCGAGACTTGGGCATTATGAATGCGGGATTGTTGAACAACCAGCTGTACTGACGCAGCTGGAACAAGAAAGGTTTGAGGATGCCGAGAGAATTAGGAAAGCTAAGGGCCCTGAGGGGACTGAGAGTGCTGTGTGCACGAAGATAAAGAACGCTGCGAGCATGTGGACGGAGAGTACTGCGGGTGTAATTGAACCGGAGCCAGACAGGTCTCTGTTGGCTGCCGACGGAATGTGGTGAGAGGACGATGATTTATGTCTTGCCCACACGGATGAGGATTGGGAGAGTAATCAGCCAGATGACACCTGGTATATCGGTGAGGTCGATCATATGACGAGAAGCGTGCGGTATTTCAAGCCCCCGTATCTAGACCAACCAGGGGTATCTGGAAAGGATAAAGAAGCTGAGAGACACAAAGAGAAGCAAGTCGAAGAAGAGGCTGTACTGAAGCAGTTAAAGAAGATAGAAGCAGACATCTCCATCTACAAGCTGTCTTAACGGCCATGGACAAGGCCAAGCTCTCTATAGACACCACGCCCGAACAGCTGGTGGGCTTAGTTTTTCCAGGAGGAGCTACCCCGATGTTGACCTTTTCTGACAAAGAGCTAACACCTGAGGGTGCGAACCATAACAAACCACTCTACATCTCCGTGGAGCGCAGAAAATAAATGGATACCCGTGGTGCTTGTCGACACTGGGTCCGCCATCAATGTATGTCCAGCGAGGACTGCCTATGCAATTGGCTTGAAGACCGCGGACTTTGTGCCAACAGCCCAGGTGATTCGAGCATACGACAACACAAGCAGAGAAGTCATGGGGACAGCGAAAATTCAGACCAAGGTTGGGTCGAGACAGCATGAAATTGACTTTCACATCCTAGAGGTTCCTGCCACTTTCAATCTACTCTTGGGGCGGCCGTGGCTGCATCAAGTGAAGGCAGTTTCTTCTACCTTGCATCAAATGGTGAAATACCCCCATGAAAAGGGAGTAGCCATTGTTTTTGAGAATTCATCGATCCATCCACCGCCGGAAGTATCTACGCCAGTTTTGGAAATTGAGCACGGTATGGAGGATGTGTTCTTATCCGGTTTTACCCTAGCTGAGGCTCGGGTCGTGCAGAATATCTTAGCTGTTAATGAGGGGGTGTATGTCAGTGCTCAATCGGTATTCCTCATGAACAAGCTTCAACATATCCCCGGGATGGGATTAGGAAAGAGCGGCCGGAAGGGCGTCGCAGCATCGGCCAAGGTGCCACATAACCCACATACCTTTGGTTTGGGTTATCTGTCCACCAAAGAGGATTGGATAAGGAAGGGTAAGGAGATGGCTGGGAGAGCCAGAGCGAAGAAGGCGGGGAAGCCTTTTGACTTAATGCACCGGCCCATTCAGGGTACCCTAAACGGACGCTTCGTCCGGGAGGGGGAAGACTTTCCGTTCTATGGCTTCCCAGAGCCGTGGCTGAACGCGGAGAGGAAGCGCGTGCCAGGGTTTGAGATCTTCTTTGACCTGTAGTTACCCGGGGATGATGTTGCCGAAGAGCAAACAGACCCATTAGCTGAGGTTGAGCAGAGCAAGAAAGTGGAGTCTGAGGACGCCGAAAGCGAAATGGGGGTAGCGCTGGCGTGTCTACTTTCAGATCCTCCGATCGAGCAGAAGTGCTTGGGGAATAACTTCTCGGTATGCGTGATTGGGAACAGAACGGAACGAAACAGAACGGCTGCGGGCCTACCAGCAAACATTTTGGATGCATCTATCGCACCCTCTCTCATTTGGCAGTATGAAGAGGGATTTTTGTCCAGCAGCACGGGGTCAGGTAGTGAGCCGGAATCTGATTCCATCGAATCTTGTGAGTCAGAATCAGGTTCCAGCTCGAGTGAGTCTGAGTTTGGTAATCTTGGGGATGATAACCCGGATGCCACAGTCTTGTCCAGGTCGTCTTTTTCTTTCTCTTTTGAGTCTGTTGTAACCGAAGAATCGAACGATTTGGATGTGCTTAATGAGAATCAAGTAGCTGTGGTTTCTGAGTACTTTTCTGTGCCCTTGATTTATTGCATTAATTTAGACTTTCAAAATTTTGATGAAAACGACGAGGAAAAAATTCCTCCAGTTTTACAACGCTTAATTGAACAAGAGCAGGAAAGATTTGTTAAACCCTTAATGGATGAAATCACTACCGTGAATGTCGGTACTAAGGAGGACCCGCGGCTAGTCCAGATCGGGTCCACGTTGTCTTCGGAGGAACACGAGTGCTTAGTCGCTTTATTAAAAGATTTCAAAGATGTTTTCGCGTGGTCCTACGAAGACATGCCTGGAATCGATCCTGAGATTGTATAGCACCGGATCCCTCTTGACCCCGAGGCCCGACCCGTTAAGCAAAAACTCCGAAGGATCCGCCCGGACTGGGCTCTCAAGATTAAGGAAGAAGTCACCAAGCAAATTGACGCAGGTTTCCTGCAGGTATCTGAATAACTGACTTGGTTGGCTAACATTGTTCCAGTGCCAAAGAAGGATGGTAGGATCCGGGTATGTGTGGATTTTAGGGATTTGAACAGAGCTAGTCCGAAGGACGACTTTCCCTTGTCGCACATTGATGAGTTAGTGGCCTTCACAGCGGGACATGCTTTGCTTTCGTTTATGGATGGCTTCTCAGGCTACAACCAGATAGTGATGGCACCTGAAGACCGAGAAAAGACTGTATTCACTACCCTGTGGGGGACCTACTGCTACAGAGTGATGCCATTTGGGCTAAAGAACGCTGGAGCTACATATCAACGGGCCGCGACCATGATATTGCATGACATGATCTACAAAAAGGTTGAGGTGTACGTGGACGACATGATTGTCAAGTCCAAAGAAAAGGAGGGCCACTGCACAGCCTTGCAAAAATTCTTTCAAAGGATCAGAGAATTCCGATTGTGGTTGAACCCTCAGAAGTGTACGTTCGGTGTTACAGCAGGAAAAATGCTGGGGTTTCTTATTACACAGAGAGGTATCGAAGTCGACCCTTCCAAAATCAAGGTTATACTAGAAATGCCACCACCAAGGACTGAAAAGGAGGTGCGAGGCTTTCTGGGTAAAGTGCAATTCATAAGACGCTTTATCTCAAAATTAACCTTGACTTGTGAACCACTCTTTGGTCTCCTGAAGAAAGGAATGAAATTCCAGTGGGACGGCCGATGCCAAGCTGCTTTTGAAAAGATCAAGGAATATTTATAGAACCCACCTGCGTTGTCACCGCCAGAACCAGAAAGACCGTTGATATTGTACTTTTCGGTAACTGAGACCACAATGGGCTGCATGCTCGCGCAGGAATCAGAGGACAAAGTGGAAAGGGCCATCTATTATCTGAGCAAGAAGATGTTAGAGTATGAAACTCGCTACACACCTTTGGAAAAGGCTTGCTTAGCCTTGGTATGGGCTACCAGGAAGCTGCGACACTACCTGTTAGCTCACTCTGTAATGTTGGTTTCGAGATTAGATCCCATCAAATATCTCTTCGAGAAACCGGCACTTACGGGTAGGCTAGCTCGTTGGTTGTTGTTGCTTTCCGAATTCGATCTAAAATATGTGACGCGTAAGTCGGTCAAGGGAAGAGCAGTTGCAGAATTCTTAGCTGATCATCCAGTGGAAGGGGGTGAAGCAGTTGAGTACTTATTCCCAGATGAGGCCATTTTGCATATCGACGACGAGTTTTGGACGATGTATTTCAACGGAGCGTCCAACCAGTATGGGTATGGAATAGGAGTGTTGCTGATAGCACCCAACAATTCCCGTATCCCTCTAGCCTTCAAGCTTTGGTTCAAAGTCTCGAACAACGAAGTAGAGTATGAGGTATGCATTGCGGGTCTAGAAGCAGCCCTGGAACTAGGGGCAAAACGGTTGGACGTCATCGGTGACTCGAACCTTGTTATATCTCAAGCGAAAGGAGATTGGAAAGTCAAAGAAGAAAAGATGATGATGTATCATCAGGCCCTGGATTTGTTAATTCCTCGGTTTGAGAAACTAAACTTTGCTCATCTAGCAAGAGAGAACAACAAGTTCACAGATTCACTAGCAACTCTATCTTCTATGATAGACATCCCGTTTGGAGTCCGGATGCGTCCAGTCATTATTGACCAGAAGTTTGCACCAACTTACGAGTCAATTGCTACTATAGACGAGGTTCAAGATGAGAACCCCTGGTACTATGACATTTGGAACTTCTTGGAGAAAGAGGCGTAACCACCAGGGGCAAATGCCAAAGATAAAAGGGCAATCAGAAGAATGGCCGTTCAATTCATCATCTGCGGAGGTAAATTGTACAAGAGAGGTCATCTGAGAATGCATAAGCTATGCGTTGAACCTGAAGAATCAAAACGCCTGATGGAGGCCATCCATGGAGGAGAATGTGGAGCACATATAAACGGGGTAATGCTGGCACGTAAGATCCTCAGACAGGATTACTACCGGTCCACCATGGAGGAGGATTGTATCGGTTTTGTTCGGCGATGCCACAAATGTCAGATCCATGCAAATCACATGGACATCCCGCCATCAAAGTTGTACAATATGACTTCGCCATGGCCATTTTCAGTTTGGGGAATCGATGTGATCGGGGCTGTCACTCCGAAGGGGTCTAACGGGCATGAGTTCATCCTGGTTGCGATAGATTATTTCACAAAGTGGGTTGAGGCCCAGTCTTATGCAGTGTTGAAGGCGTCGCACGTTGCAAAGTTCATCAGAAACAACATCATCTGTCGTTATGGGGTCCCAAACGAGGTCATTTCAGATAATGGTTCCCACTTCCAGAAGGAAGTGATTGACTTGTTGGAGAAATACAATGTGGCTTTTCATAAGTCATTCACATACCGGCCGCAAACCAATGGAGCGGTTGAGGCCGCCAACAAGAATATCAAACACATATTGCAGAAGATGGTGGAAACCTACCGGGATTGGCCAGACAAGCTGCCGTTTGCTCTGTGGGGGTACCGTACTTCAATTAGAACTTCTACTGGGGCGACTCCGTATTCATTAGTTTATGGGATGGAGGTCGTTCTACCTATTGAAATTGAGGTTCCGTCATTGCGAGTGCTGGCTGAGTGCCAGATAGCTGAAGCAGATTGGCAACAAAACAGATTTGAAGAACTCATGCTTTTTAACGAGCGCAGACTGAAAGCACTGTACCATGTTCAAGGCTATCAGCGCAGAATTGCCCGGGCTTTTAACAAGAAAGTTAAGTCCAAGAATCTAAAAGAAGGAGATTTGGTGCTCAAGGACAACCGAGCTCCCATCCACGACCCAAGGGGTAAGTTCAGACCCAATTGGACTGGTCCCTACATCATCAAGTCAATCTGGTCAGGTGGAGCTGTGGTTCTAATGGACCTAGATGGCTTGGAGTTCTCGCAACTGATCAACATGGACAAGTTGAAGAAATATTACCCCTGAGAGGCTCGCTAGGCCGAAAACCCGCAAAGGGCGACCTAGGCAAAAGTTAGAGCATTGAAAAATTGGAAAATATAAAAACTGAGCTCGCAAGGTTGAAAACCCGCAAAGGGCGGCCTTGGCAAAAGTTAGAGTGTAAAAGGAGAGTGAAAATACTCGAGTGAACCTAAGCCTGAACTACGTAAGGCTTGATTCCCATCTTTGGGATACGTAGGCAACTTCATCCCGAAGTTCAGCCATAAACTTTTCCCCAATCAACTTTGTCCATTTGATCATCTCGGTCATCTTTGTCTATTCAGCATTCAAGAGTTCGGTTATGATCTCTGATGCAGTGCTCTTCAGACTAGGGGCAACTTTCCGTTGCTGTGCAGTGCCGCGGTACTCTTCAGACTAGGGGCAACTTTCCAGTTGTAGGGATCCGGAGTTATGCATCTCAGTGACAGATCTCAAGCATGTCCAGTTCTGATTCCATATCGAAAATGGTTTTGAAAAGTTTTAATAAAAGTTGACTATGTTCAAGATTAATCTTTTTACAACTTAGACCATTTTTGGACCAAAGCGGAAAATTTTCAGTACCCACAACCTTCAATTTCATTGATTTCAATACAGAGTTCTCCTGCTCTTACATACAAATTGAAGTTGCTTTTTATTATATTCATAAGGAAAACTTGGAAGTACTAATAAAGCAATAAATCCGAGGCATAGCTAAGTCAGGTGTTCCTGCGCCCCCTCCTAGAGCTGGTCGAAGCCTCTGATGCCAAAGTAGGCCCTTCCTGTGCCTCTTCATTGAGCCAATCCAAGCACTCATCAGACAAGGTGCAACTGAAAGTGGGAGCAGGGGCCAGGAGCTCTCTAGTGCTCCATGCTGTGGCATACCGGCCAAGCTGTGCGCCTCGAACCGGGAATACAGGAGGATACTCTATCCCCTCTGGCGGGCAAGTCTTATCATGACCGAACTGCCGCCGGAACTGAAACAGAAAGTAGAACACACAGTGAGTCAGACCAATCAACTGGATCCTGGTCTGCCGGGACATGCTATAGCTCATTGTCGGAAGATTGAGCCATGGACAGCGCCAAGCAATGCGATCCGCAGACAAATTGCCCATCCATTCAAACCACCATCCCTCATCAAGGGCATCGACTAGTCGTTGTTGGAAGAAGTAGCCGCAAGCTGAGTAGGCTGGGCAAGAGTCCACAACCTGCAATTTATCCATTAACCATACCTGGGGAGGGATTGGAAAATGAGAGAATAAAGAATAGAGAGATGTACGATGAGAGAAAAGTAAGAAAAGGGTTTTGTGAGAAAAACCGAGCCTGAGGGCCGAGTGATGTGAGCAATATATATGTGAGAAAGGGTGGGAAACATTACCTGCAGCAGTAGTGGACTCCCCGCGAATCTGGTCGTCTCTCGGCGATATAAAGCATCCAAGCCCATCAGTGTCTCGGCCAATGCCATGACAATACAGCTCTTTCCTCCCTTCAAGCCTTGAGCAACTTCAATCAGACAGATGCTAGATCTACTAAAGCCTGGGGCAAGCAAAAAGTGAGATAGCATGCACAAGCAAAGGGCGTGTTGCCAAAAACCTTGCCAATGATGGTCGTCACGGTTACCGGCATCAGAAAAGCGATGAATCAAACCAAGGATATCCAGCTCCCCGTTGCAGATCAGAGACCGAGCATCGTACATGGTGAACCCACACATCTGTCCTAAAGCTTGGGCGTGACCGAAGCGAAGCTGGGACAAAATCTCTTCATGGCGCTCAGATTCCATCAAAACTTGAAAATCTTCCAAGGTCGGACATATCTCTTGCTCGCCGAAGCTAAAGACGTGTGTTACCGGATTCCAAAACCTCTCCGCGGCATGAAGGAACGGAATGTGCAGCGAAGTACGACTCAGCGTGAATAGTGCATTCAAGCCGAAGCCCCGGAAGTTCAACTTTTCCAAACCATCTAGAGAAGCAATCCAAGCTGTGAGATTTTGGGTGAGAAATGCTTCATTTTGGTGCAAAACTAAGATGAAATGAGAGAACCACGAGACTGGATTTTTAAAGAGGATAAGGCACTGTTCAGAGGACACGTGTCGAAAATTTGGTGGTTGCCAAGCTACGTGGCCGGCGGACCACCCCTCTCCCCCCCAATGCAAAAAGCTGGTTGGCCAGCTCCCTTAGGTGGTCGGCCATCAAGAGGAGGGTGACTTTAGTTCTGTTCCAGCCTTTAGAAGAAAGTTCCAAGCATTTCCATGCATTGGGGGCGTTAAAGGTGCGAGTTTTCCTCTGTTTCGGATACGTTCCATCACCCAGATCGTCCGAAATGCATTTGTCTATCGAGTTGTTATTAAATCCTGCTTATTGAGTTGTTGTTTTTGCTTATTGAGTTGTTGTTTTGCTTATCGAGTTGTTTATTTTATCGAGTTGTTAAGTTTTGTCGAGTTAACGAGTTTTGTGTATTGAGTTGTTACTCTTAGTTTAATCAACATTGTTGTGTCTTGCTTATCGAGTTGTAAGTTTAATCAACATTGTTGTGTCTTGCTTATCAAGTTGTAAACTTGCTAAGGTTCTGTCCTTTCTTAGTAAGTTAAGTTGCTTTGTTTGTTGCGTCGGTTCACTACCTGACTTGGCAATTTTCAATGCATGATTTCCATTCAATCTCATTTTTGTGCAAAATAATGCGATGCGATGCAAGAACATAAAATACAACACTTTTTTATTTTTTTGAACAAAAGCTGTTTCATGCCATTATGTTTCCTTTGTTACAACATTTTACAACAAGGGTACAAGTTTTACAGAAAATAAAAACTGCCTAATAATGTGCAATGTGCTACAACTACTAGTAAAAAAGGCAAATAAAGTAGGAACATCTATGCTCTCAAGCGCGAGAAAAAGAGGCCCTCTTCGTCCTCTTCTTCGGAACAGCCCCAGCACCATCATCGCCATCTGAGTCAGAGCTGACATCCTCGAGATCCTCCTCGGTATCACCTCCGCCCTTAGAGCCAGACTTAGAGTCATCCTCTCTACTAGCAGATGTCTCTGACTAACGATGCGCGGACTCCTCCTCCTCACTAGACTCCTCCTCAATGATATGTGCTCTGACCCCGCCTCGTCCGCGAGATCACTCCCCTCTCCCGGCTCTTCGAGAAGGCCTAGATGGCCCAGCTCCTCCGGAAGGCCCAGATGGCCCGGCTTGTGGTTCGGTATATATCAGAGGCATCTGAAAAGAAAGAGTGCAATATGAATACATCAGCCAAAATATGTATATCAGATGTACAGATAAAAAGTTACATGGAGTGGATGTATGCAAATATAGTACATGGATGTGGTGTGTGTCAGATGTGCTCTCTGCATACAGTCGGTCAATCAATGTAGTGAAATGTTCAAATTCAGCATGTCATCAGAAACATGATAAATGCAAGAAAATTGAACAGTACCGAGATGCCCATGATGGACAGCTGCGCCTCTCTCAGCAAGACCATGCCTTTGAGCGAGGCCACTAACCCGAGTAACCCCTCAGCATACTCTGTGGTAGGCTGCAAATGCAAGTGTAAATCATCAGTGAATGAATGAATGTCCAAGTATTTGAGTGATAAAGCAAAGTTGTAAAACATACCGGTAGTGAGTCAGGGTCTCTGGTGTATGGATGATCTGGCATAGGAGGCTCTAGCAGAATTGGGTAGGAAGCCCGTATCTCCATCCCGTCAACTCAGTCGGGATACCTGGCCATCTGGCATGATGATAAGTCGGGGGAATCGGAGGGACCAGTCCAGCCCCACCTCTGGATGTGCCAGCCCTACTGGCCAGAGGAATGTCTCTGGCTCGGGTGCGACTCGAAGACGGCATGCCGGTAGACCTCCTCAAGGGAGTACGGACACCTGTTAATGGAGACATCAAGTAGGTGTGACGGTAGGTCGCGTACTCCCCGTCCTCCAAATACAGCAGTGCATCAATGCCCAGCCTGGCATCAATGACACCCTAAGGAGTAAGCCTATCAGCGAGCCGCATATCGTCTGGGGGTGCTGAAGGGACACTCGGCTTAGGGAAGCCCATAGTCTAACGAAGAAAGCGTTTCCCCAGGAACCAGGCCCTACCAACTGGGCCCTCGAACAAGATCCTATACCGGGAGGAGGCCCATCCTCTGGCAAACTGGAATCGAAGATCCTCACCCAAAGGCGCCCAGGGCTGCCATAAGATCTGCGGGTAGCCAAAGCATAAGCCGATTAGAAATCGCAAATGTGCATAATAAATCAAAGATCAACACATAAAGAACTGAGAGTTCTGACATACCTTGGTTGCCCGCACCGTGTCAAAATACTGCCGTAGGTAAGAGAGAGTCTCCCAGGGCCGCGACCGGTACTGGCCCTCGAAGACGAGCGAATAAGGGGTCATGAGAGGGGCCTCCACCTCAAGCTCCGGGGCTAGCGTCGGAAAGTACGCGAAGACCCATAACTGTGGAAAACAGGGCAAAAGCCATCTGAACACAGAATGCTGAGTGCAGAATCAGAATACAGAATGCTGAGGGTAGAATGTAAGTACAGAATGTAAAGTGTGTCGTGTGTGCAATATACAGATAATGAAAAGCAGAAATGTGAATCAAGAGGGCAGAAGATACCTCCCAGGCTCTCCAATAGCCGCCGACTATGTTTCCCCGTCCGCGGGAGGTCGCACTCATATAGCAATAAAGGGTAGCCAAGCTAGCGCCACCACAGTCATACTGACTAACTTGGGTGAGGTCTACCATGGCACTCAGCAAATATAGCCCAACGGTGTTCCCCCTGTCGGCGAACAGAGTGGTCTCGAAGAGGAACATCAAAAACCCGCAGACGTACTGTGCAGTCTCCTCAGGAGTCTCGGGCTCAGTCCCCCTGAACTGTGTAGAAAACCAGGTATATCGGACTCGGCTCGAAGATCAGTCTACCGGTGGGCGAGCTCCCAACAGATGAATCCAGGCAGCCTCCTACTCGCCCATGTCCTCGTCATAAGGGATCGCCCAGCCTCCCACATCAAGGCCCGTCAACACGGCGAAGTCAAATGGGGTCATGGTCATGTCCCCGGCAGTTGAGAAATGGAAGGAGTTGGTGGTGTCCCACCATCTCTCCACCAAGGCGCCCATCAATGTCTGGCTAGCTGGATAGCGAGATATCCCGGTACAAAAAGTCCCGAATCTTGCCAGATCAACCCAATCGCAGACAACCTCCGGGAGCTCCGTGTACCAATCTCTCGCAGTAATAGAAGCGTATCCCCGTGTAATGCGAGAGGATATCTGCATTCATAATGAACACATGTATTCAGTTTCAGAATGAAATGAATAAGCTGTGTGCAAATGAAAGATATGAGCTGTGTGCAAATCAAATCAATTTTCAATCAAATGTGGGCTGCATGTTCACAATCAAATTTGGGCTGCGTGTTCAGATTTCAGAAATTTAAAGTGTGGGCGGCGTGTTCACCATCAAATTTGGGCTGCGTGTTCAGATTTCAGAAATTTAAAGTTTGGGCTGCGTGTTCAACTTTCATCAAATGTGGGCTGTGTGTTCACCATCAAATTTGGGCTGTGTGTTCAGATTTCAGAAGTTTAAAGTTTGGGCTGCATGTTCAACTTTCAATTAAATGTGGGCTGCGTGTTCACCATCAAATTTGGGCTGTGTGTTCAGATTTCAGAAATTTAAAGTTTGGGCTGCGTGTTCAACTTTCAGTCAAATGTGGGCTGCGTGTTCAGCATCAAATTTGGGCTGTGTATTCAGATTTCAGAAGTTTAAAGTTTGGGCTGCGTGTTCAACTTTCAATTAAATGTGGGCTGCGTGTTCACCATCAAATTTGGGCTGTATGTTCAGATTTCAGAAATTTAAAGTTTGGGCTGCGTGTTCAACTTTCATCAAATGTGGGCTGCGTGTTCACAATCAAATATGGGCTGCGTGTTCAGATTTCAGAAATTTAAAGTTTGGACTGCGTGTTCAACTTTCAATTAAATTTTGGCTGCGTGTTCAGATTTCAGAAATTTAAAGTTTGGGCTGCGTGTTCAACTTTCAATCAAATGTGGGCTGTGTGTTAAGATTTCAGAAGTTTAAAGTTTAGGCTGCGTGTTCAACTTTCAATCAAATGTGGGCTGCGTGTTCACAATCAAATTTGGGCTGCGTGTTCAGATTTCAGAAATTTAATGTTTGGGCTGCTTGTTCAACTTTCAATTAAATGTGGGCTGCGTGTTCACCATCAAATTTGGGCTGCGTGTTCAGATTTCAGAAATTTAAAGTTTGGACCATCAAATTTGGGCTGCGTGTTCAGATTTTAGAAATTTAAATTTGGGATGCGTGTTCAACTTTCATCAAATGTGGGCTGCATGTTCACCATCAAATTTGGGCTGTGTGTTCAGATTTTAGAAATTTAAAGTTTGGGCTGCATGTTCAACTTTCAATTAAATGTGGGCTGCTTGTTCACAATCAAATCTGGGCTGTGTGTTCAGATTTCAGAAATTTAAAGTTTAGGCTGCGTGTTCAACTTTCAATCAAATGTGGGCTACGTATTCACAATCAAATTTGGGCTGTGTGTTCAGGTTTTAGAAATTTAAAGTTTGGGCTGCGTGTTCAACTTTCATCAAATGTGGGCTGCGTGTTCACCATCAAATTTGGGCTGTGTGTTCAGATTTCAGAAGTTTAAAGTTTGGGTTGCGTGTTCAACTTTCAATTAAATGTGGGCTGCGTGTTCACCATCAAGTTTGGGCTGTATGTTCAGATGTCAAAAATTTAAAGTTTGGGCTGCGTGTTCAACTTTCATCAAATGTGGGCTGCGTGTTCAACTTTCATCAAATGTGGGCTGCGTGTTCACAATCAAATTTGGGCTGCGTGTTCAGATTTCAGAAATTTAAAGTTTGGACTGCGTGTTCAACTTTCAATTAAATTTCGGCTGCGTGTTCAGATTTCAGAAATTTAAAGTTTGGGCTGCGTGTTCAACTGTCAATCAAATGTGGGCTGTGTGTTCAGATTTCAGAAGTTTAAAGTTTAGGCTGCGTGTTCAACTTTCAATCAAATGTGGGCTGCGTGTTCACAATCAAATTTGGGCTGTGTGTTCAAATTTCAGAAATTGAAAGTTTGGGCTGCGTGTTCAACTTTCAATCAAATGTAGGCTGCGTATTCACAATCAAATTTGGGCTACGTGTTCAGATTTCAGAAATTTAAAGTTTGGGCTGCGTGTTCAACTTTCAATCAAATGTGGGCTGCGTGTTCATAATCAAATCTGGGCTGTGTGTTCAGATTTCAAAAATTTAAAGTTTGGGCTGCGTGTTTAACTTTCAATTAAATGTGGGCTGCATGTTCACCATCAAATTTGGGCTGCGTGTTCAGATTTCAGAAATTTAAAGTTTGGGCTGCGTGTTCAACTTTCAATTAAATGTGGGCTGCTTGTTCACAATCAAATCTGGGCTGTGTGTTCAGATTTCAGAAATTTAAAGTTTGGGCTGCGTGTTCAACTTTCAATCAAATGTGGGCTACGTGTTCACAATCAAATTTAGGCTGTGTGTTCAGGTTTTAGAAATTTAAAGTTTGGGCTGCGTGTTCAACTTTCAATCAAATGTGGGCTGCGTGTTCACAATTAAATTTGGGTTGTGTGTTCAGATTTCAGCGATTCAAGTGATTGAGCTATGTGTTCAAGACAGAGTATTGTGTTATAGACTAAGCGTGCAGAACAAGTTGTGGGCTAAAATGAGCAGAAGTATGGCATGGGAATGTGTTCAGAACGAGCAATAAGCATACATAGCTGAAATGCAAGGAAAATGCAGAATTAAGGCAAGAAATGTGAAGAGGTAAAGTACGTACCTCTCGTGCCTGATGGGAGAGATGGGACTTCGGCTCCCGTAGTAGCAGGTCTACAGGAGCTCGAGGGTCGAAGTCGGTAAAATGATAAAAAATCGCCCGAGGAAGGACATGAGTCGGAGGATCGTATCTCTCGGGGATGAAGAGGCAAACCCTCAGATGCAAAGACATGATGTCAGGCTCGCCTCCGGCGCCTGGAGAACCTCCGCCGTGGGGAAATTGACCTGCCATTTCAAAAAATCTGCAAAAAGGAGCAAAAATGAGCGAAAATGAGCCAAAATTAGAAAAAGTCAACATAAGTCAACTTTCGGGAAATGAAAAAGTCAACAAAAGTGAACTCCCGAGAAAATCTTCTAAATATTGAGACAAACTTACCTCAAGTGGTGAAAATGAGAAAAGATGCCCCGAAATCAAATTTTAATCGGTTCAAAGTGAATAGAACTGAAAGTTTTCGCGAAACATCTTGGCGTGGGGCGTTGGAAAATGCGTATAAAGCGCAGATCTGAGAAAGAAAATGGTCTAGGAAGGAGGAGAAGGTAGTTTCGGAGCTGAAATTATGAGCAAAAGGTGTTTGGCTTTGTATATTTAAAGAAATGAGAGCAAAAAGACCAAACTATCCCGGATTTGGGCTAAGTGGTCGGCCGGCCACCTTTTCTGGTAGGCCGACCACCCCTTACACTCCAACCTGGTCGGTGGCCTCCCCTGGACTCCAAACCTAGTCGGTGGTGTTCCCAAGGTGGTCTCCAAGGTCTCTGCAAATTTTGGTAGTCATCAGAGTCCCCAGCACCTGAGAAAGTACAAGAAAAGTGCACTTTTCGTTGCGAAATCCCTCCGCGGGAACTCCAACTCCAACTTTCTATGCGTGTTTCATTGTCACTCGTCAAGAGGAAGATGTATCCTTTTTGAGCACGCTATGACCCTTCCGAGAGGTAAACCGGAGGTCGCAATTGAATGGCACTCGTCGAAACTTGCATTTCTTTGCTCGTTGTTTCGCATCAAATACGCATTCGAATTTACACTTATCCTACATTGTTATGCACGTCACTTGCATTCTCATGTATACCACTTGCATTGTTGTGCACGTTTCATTAGTATTATCATACCTCCATGCTTAGCTTACGTTGTCACGCACGTGTCTCTCGCATTGCAATACGCTTTCCCATCGGCACCCTGTTTGTCTGCATTCGATGTAGCATTGAACATGTGTTGCTAATGATATTGTACTTGTTAAGTTTCTCTTTTTTACAGGCACGATATTGTATGTACGGTTCATTTGAAGCTGGTACGACTAGACGAATCGCACAGGTATTGTATCTTCTCCGTGTGAGACGCGGCGGGAATTGAATAATTCTCCGCATTCTTAAACTACATGAAATGTAGTTGTTGCTTTGCATTCTTGCTTAAAACTGTTATGTGTGCGCTTCATTACAGCTTGCTGCTTTGTATAATCATGAGTTATATCTGGCTTTGTGCATACCATTTTGCATTTTGCCCCTGCCTGCGAGCATGCCTGCGGGCACATCTTTGTTATCTTGTATGTTTGTCTAAGTCTTCGTCCTTGTCAAAAATGGGTCGTCTCTGGGCTTTGACATTCACTCTCGTCACTTATAACTTCCGAGTTCTGTCAAAGAGGGGCAACTGTAGACACCCCATTTTTGACCGACCTTAAGACTCAGACGTCACCAGTTGAGTGCTCGGTGATGTTGCATATTGTGCTTGTTCTGAGGTTTCAAAGTCTCGGCTGCGAGCCTTGCCTCCGGACTTCGGAGCTCTTTTGTGCTTTGCCTCGATTTGCGAATCAGGTTCTGTTTTCTCTGTTTTCTCTTCCCGAAGGGAGGGAGAGGTCTCGTAGACCATCTCTCAGTGACCGTAGGCTACGTTTCGTGGTCGTAGGCCATTTTTTCCGTTTGGAGTCCAGTTTCTGGTTTTCGGAGCCGTCGGCCGTGTGCCTCGGTTCGGGACCGCTTAACTACCTCCGTTTATCCTGGTTTTTGGCACACATCTTATTTCCTCCCTTTAGAGGAACACTGTGGCCCTGGAGACCACCTTCGTGGTCATACGCCACTTCCTGTGCCTAACAGCCTGTTTTCGGGGCCCCGAACCGCGTGTTTTGGCCCCCGAACCTTCGTTTTGCATCTGTTTTGGTCCGTTTTTGGTGGAGACCCTATTTTCATTGTTAGGGAGGTGGTAGGATGGTGGACGGCCACCTCTTCCCCTGAAAAGCCAGTTTTCTCATTTTCTCTCTCCAAAAGTCGGTTTTTCTGACAGAAAGCTAGTTTTTCTCACTTTTGAGCCACATTTTCTGGCTTTTCATTCCACCATTGTGTTGTGCTCATTTGAGAGGCCACCAATATGGGTAGGCTGGCCAAAAATTCATCTTGACCCTTTTGAATCTTGCTTAAAAGCTAACTTTTCTCTCTCCTGGGTCACTTTTTCTAGTTTTTCTCTACACAGTTATATTCTACTCATCTGGGAGGCCACCTTTCTAGGTAGGCCGACCAACAATTTTTGTTGACCCTTTTGACCCCTGGTTAGCCGGCCACTTGAACTGGCCGGCTTGCTTCTTGCTTTTTGCTTTTTGCTTTTTCTGAGTGTAGTCCAGCTGTGCTAGCTGGAAACCATTTGGTGTATCCTCCATACACGTGTATGGAGGATACTTGGAACCTTTTTGGATATTTTGAAGCTTCTCCTCTATAAAAGAGAGGCTTGGCTTCTTGTTGAGGGGTTGAACAAAATTGCTTAAGGCTTATAACCTCCCTCATCCATTGTCACTATTCTAAGCTCCAAAACCCTCATTTTCTTGGTCCATTTGCACTACAACCCTTAGCACCACACCTATATCATCCATTCCAGCACCTTGGAAGTCATTTGCAGAGGTTGAAAGCTCACCAACTTGATCCAAAAGCTGCTGGAGGTCGGCTCTTCAAGGGTAAGTGCCTATTTCCCCTAAACTCACATTTTTTTGCATGATTGGTTAGCGTTATTTGCAAGCATTTCTGGGATTCGACCCAAACTGTAAAGTGTCTTATTTTGATCCCGTCTTCAACTTTGTTTAAGGGCACTTTGCTGTTTGAGGTCATTTACTTCCCCTTATCCTCTATCTCTCTTTTAGGGCTATTTTTGCATCCTATTTTAGCCTTACTTGTGAGCATTTTTGAGATTTTCTATAAACTGGAAAAAGTCTTGTTTTGACATCCTCTATTTCTGTTTGGGGTCATCTTCCCCCTATGCATGCTTCATCTCTTCATGATTAAGGCTATGCATTAGAGCACTTGCATTGGCCATGGTTTGGCCTCTTATCCAATGAAATCCAGTGGATTTTCAGTGGCTTTGATACATTTTTGAGAGCCAAAATTAGAGGGGGGGTGACCCCCTCTCTCCTTGTCTTATTTAGGGGTCTTTTTGGCTTTCCAAAGGGGCTCTATTTTGCGTGCATTGAAGTCACTTCTTGGGACCAATTTTGTGGGTTTTAGGGTCTGCCTCAGGTCTGTACAGGGCCCTTTTGATCATATTTTATGTCTATAATGCATGTGTGGAGCAATCCCATCTAAGGCTCTTCAAAGGAGCCTTTCTTTGCATGTTTCCTAGACTGATTTCAGAGCCAATTTGGTGAGTTTTAGGGCTGTCATATTTGATTTCCAGAGTTGGTTTTGCCATGCTAAGTGTCTATCTTGTATGTGCTTAACAACCCCTTGCAAGGCCCTCCAAAGAAGCCCCTCATTTTTGCATGCATTGGCTGCATTTCAGTGATTATTTGGGCATATTTTGGCATGTTTTATTCACTGTTTTTGGCTGGTTTGATGAGTTCTCATTTTCTTCATATACATGCCATGTAAACCATGCTTGCTAGCCAATGTTGCATGCTATTTTAGTCCATCATGTTAGCATCTTTTGGCCATGCTCTAAGCTAGAAATGTACGTGTTTTGGGACTGCCTTGGCTTTGTCTTTTGACTTCATGATCAAATAATACTTGCTTTGTATACTTGTGGTTCAATACATGTGCCTAGTTTTGAGTTTTGGGGTTTATTCCATGCATCGGGTGCCACATTTCCATGTTTCGGGACCATTTAGCATCATGTTTTAGTGCTGGAAATTACATGTTCATAGGCCATCTTTCATCCCTTGCCATGCTTTGGTAGAGTGGCATTTGATGCCTTAGGTATGGTCCTTGGTATGTGTGTGCACGCATTTCGGTCGTCTAATGGCCACTGATGTGAGTGTGGCTGAGGTCCACTCATGTTGGTGTAAGTCCATCGTGCATTGTGTATGCCATTTCAATCCATAGTATTACGTATGCTAGGTTGCATCTTAGAGCATTGTGTACGCCATGTTACATCACGCGCATTGTGTATGTCATTTTAGTACAGAGCATTGCGTATGCTAGGTTGCATGTTAGTTGCATTGTGCATGCCATTCCATTTGCATGGTGCTTGGAATAGGGTTTAGTCCAAGCACGGGAAGCGATGGGGCGTTTCGTACTCCAAGTGACGAAACGTGCCTCGATTCCCGATCCCCGACGTTCTTGATTATCTACGATAGAATTGTTGGCTTCATATGCTCATACCCGCATTCATGTCATATTAAAACGTGCAATTCGGTCTCTCGGCAATCATGCATCGAGATGCGTGATTGGTGGCTCGAGAGCCGAGGGCCACACTCCCTAGAGCTTGTGCAAGGACGGGGAGGAGTGGTCGCGCACACATATGTTGAAAATACATTGCTTTCTCTCTTTCTTGCCTTTGTTACAGAAAAACCAGAGTCCAGGGGCAGAAAGTGGTCGGCCGACCAGGTTTTCTGGTAGGCCGACCACCTTTTTTGGTTTTCACCATGAGGGGTGGTCGGCAGGTGTTTCCCAAGCCAAGAGCTGGTTGGCAGCCTTCCCCAGGTGGAGTTTCAGCCTCCTGGAGCTTTGTGTAAGTTTCTGAAATCAGCTGCAAACAATGGCGGGACAAGGCATCGTGATGGAATTTACCGACAAAGCGCATCGAGCATGCATGCATTCATTGTCATCCAAAACAGAGCCAGGGCAGTCCATTTGCATGACAGTTTATAGCTTACTTAGCTAATTTGTTAGTTAGTTAGTGGATGTGTAATAATTAGCTGTAATTCGCTATTCATTTCGGACTGTATTATTTATTCGGACCCTCCGAGCGAGGGCACAATTGTAATAAGTGTGCCATGTGTGTGATGTATGTCTTCCAACCCCACGTCCTTTCCTCCCTTTTAAATTTACCTCTTATGATGGTTAGATTAGGGCATGTTTTCAATTTAGCATACTTATGCTTGTATGTTTGCATCAATTCATCTGTCTTGCATGCACGGGCTCGGCGCATCATCTAACCTGCATTTGTTATTTCAATTTTCCAAGTTGAATACTTGTTAGTTGTAGCAATTTTCATATGCCATCCTTTAGAAAATAGCCGAGCCTATCTTTAGTTTTTTTGCCCGCCCAAATTTTTGCATGTGTTTGCATTAGGCATTTCTGTATAGTAGGATCATGCATTGAATTTCTAATAGTTTCTGTTTTGGCTCGGGTATCGGTAAGTTTTATGCTTTAGCCATCTTGCAAGTGTGTGAGTGACTGCCATGATAGCATGCCTTACGCATGAGGCTAAATTGCTTATATGATATACCTGCCTGAATGCCTGTGGGTGATTAGGTTGGGTTATTTGGATTGGAACAATCATCAATTGGTGAGTTTTAAGCCACTAGATAATGGCAATCTCATGTTTCTAAGCCACACTGAGGTGGCAATCCACATTTTGGGCCTACTTGCGAGTAGCACCGCTTTAAAAAACAAACATGAGATGTTTCGTTCCGATCTCACGGCGATCAGTCATACTTGTATGGCTGTGCGCATCAATACGTAATCTAGGCTAATAAACCGGAATAAGAATCGCATAATGTTTCAAAACTAGATAATCATGGTTAGTAGACGGCCGATCTTTGATCGAGCGAGCGGGGGTGCTCCACAAAAGTGACCTTCCCACAATCGTACCCAAGTTCCCCGACCGAGGCAACTTTGGTGATGACGACACGTGGCCCCTTAGGCCAACGAGTCAGGGTTTCCTAATTTTCCAAAATAAATATTTAGGCGGCGACTCTGTGTACTGGCAAAGCATGTTTCATGTTTGACACTTCTTTCAAAAAAAATCTGTTTTCCAAAACGATTTGCCGGATTTGGACTCTTGATGATTTCAATCGGTCTTGCATTGCACTCTGTGAGATTAGATACAGGACCCGTGACATTGAGTCCTGACTGTAGTGACCCAAATGAACAACACGGGATTTCCCTCCCCGGGACGTTCGGGGACGTCTAAAATAGTAGTTATTTATTTAAATAAAATTTTGAATTTTATTATTCGATTTTGGTAGCAATATATTTGGAATAACATTTCATGCGCAATGAAAAAAAAAAAATCCATGTTAACTTTTATTATTGCTAAATTTTTGTTTCTTTGTGTCTAAAATTATATAAACCAAACATTTTTAGGTTGAACCTACAACAGTTATGAAGCAATATTACTATTTTTTGGTCAAGTAAGTTTTTTTTTTTTTTTTCTCTTTTTTCTCTTCATATAAATTTAAGTACCTCTCTTATAAATTTAAGTACAACAGTTATGGACAATATCACTATTATAATTTTTTTTTTCTCATACTTTATAGGTGGATGGGGACTTATACCGAACCGTAATATCACATCCCTTTACTAATTTTCTTATTTATGTGTATAAAGTTTTATATATCACTCTAAAGTTTTTGTATGTATAAGTTCGATTTCTTCAAGAAAAAAATGTTAATGTTGTTATTCGCGATGAGCGTGACCTTAATACTATTCGCATTCATGAGGTAAGCTTAAAAGTCACTTGAACATTGGACATGTATTTTCTTATCATTTTAAAAATAATTTATAAATATATTCTACTTATTTTTTACAGGAAAAGGCAAAGGAAAAAGACAAAGAAATATCAAAAAAAACAAAAAAAGCTATTCCTTATGGCAAATAAAAGGAAAATGCACATCTCATGGTATGGTTTCTCAACAATTTTTAAAAGTTTCTTTTTCGAATATTATATAGATTTTTTTAGGAATTGCATAGTGTCATATACTATTTTTTATGTACATTTTTCAAAAGTTTCTTTTTCAAAAATTTATTCAATTCTTTTTATTGAATGTGAAATGTTTTTCTGAAACATGTTAAAGTAAGCATCTGTACAACATGCTAATGCATTTGTATGAACATTAATTTAAATTTTTAATATGTTTGTCTATTTGTATGATAAAAATATGTTGCATTTGTACAATATGTTGCATCTACAACATAGCATAATAAAAATATAATAGAAGAAAACGAAAAAGCAAAATAAGAAGAAAGAACAAATATGTGATGAAAAGGAAACTACATAATATAATTTTTTTTAATTTTTAATTTTCTTATAAGAAGTTCTTAAGGAAATAAGAAAAAGACAAAAATGCATTTTAATATAACAGAAACAACAAGAAGAGAGAAAATGAAAGTACAAGACATTACACGCTAATATTCACATTTTACGTACCCAATGATCTAATATTTACCTTTTCAACGTACATTTTGTAAAGAGATGGGTAGTGTCTTAAAACCAATAAGTGCGTGCATAGTGAGTTTGCAATTTTATGTTTTCAAATTATTTTTCCCTTCCTTTTTAAATTTCATAAATACATGCATTGGTTCTTATATGACTAACAATTTAACCGAGTGACGAGGAAAAGTTAGTTAAAAGGAAGAAAAAATACATGATGAAAGGGAAGCAAGTTAGTTAATCTTCACATTTTACGCACCTTCTTATATAATATTCTCATTTTAGGCACAAAATGATAATGTGTTATCAAAAGCTGGATTGGCCCAACGTGCATGGCGAGAACGTGAAAAAAATCAAAAGCCATGTTCTGCATACCAATTGGGACAACGCCTGCGACGAGAACGAGAAAGAGAAAGATCGAAGGAATGTATTAACCCAAGACAACCTTCTTTAACACCAAATTGGTAAAAAGAAAAAGAATTTTTTACCCAAGACAATCTTGAATTTTTTATTCTTACTATTACCACTTTATTATATAGATTTTAATTTGTTCACAATCTATTTATGTAGGCCTCCTCCTACAACTCCATGTAGAAATGTTAGTGTAGTCATCTGTGATGAGCACGACCTTAATGTTATCCGTGTTCATGCGGTAAGTACAAAATCAAGTCAAACATTGTATGTATTTTATTTATATATGATTATATAAGATTTTTTTAATCTTTTCAATATTTTATTTATATTTGTTAGGCAAAAGATAAAGAAAAGGTCAACCTAATGTCTAAAGAAAAAGAAAAGATGGCTCCTTTCGGCAAGAGAATGACAAATGCATGTCAAGTGGTATATCTTATTTTAACTATAAGATTATAGTTAAAATATATGAGTGTATGAAATGAATTTATTGTTTTATGTTGTTTTTGTAGAATGATTGTAATATGTTTTCCTGTAACTCGCTATTATTTGTATGTGTTTTTCAAATTTTTTTATTCTTATTTTGCATGGATACATGTGCATATATAATTTACCATCCATAAGTTGCTACTTATATAAAGAGAATAGGAAAAAAGAAACGAAGAAATAAAGAAAAAATATATAAAGAAAGGAGAAACTAAATAAGATAGGTTTTTAATTCTTATTTAATATATAAAATAGAAAACAAAGAAAGGGAAAGGGAAAGTGAAGAAATAAGAAGATAGAAAGGGAAGAAATAAGAAAAAAAGAAATAAAGATAACACTATTAAAGGTATAAAACAAATAAAATATAAAACAAAATTAAGAGAAAGGGAAGAAATAAGAAGATAGTTTCATTTTAAACACAAAATATTCACATATTTTGCTTCAATGATAAAATATTTTCTTTTTAGGCACAAAATGATAATATAATATCAAAAGCTGCATTGGCCCAACGGGCACGGCGAGAGCGTGAAAAAATTGAATTTCAATGCTTGCAACGAGAGCAAGAGGGATTAGAAGAATGTGTTCAAATAAGACAACGTTCTTTAACACCAATTCGTCGCGATCGCACTCACTTGGAGTGGGAAACAATAACTGAAGATTCTCAGTCGGCACAAAAACGAACAATGGTTACCTATCATCAGACATGTTCGTTTTCTATGCCAAGCACATCTTCAAATTCACAAAGGAATCGGTAAATTACTGTGTCTACTCCTATAAATCGATTTCTTCAAGCACATCTTCAGATTCTCACATCTTCAATACATACTTTTACTCATACCGTTTTGTTTTACAAAATCTTATTTATACACAAATATTCGTAGGTCTACTCCTATAAATCGATTTTTTCAACAAGATCTATGTACTGATGATGAATTAGAAGATTTGCCTACGAGTATATCAATTGAGGCCCGGGCACACAAAGATTCTTGCCGCCATTATCTTGGCAAGATGGATGTATTATGTCCTTATTGTTCAGCCTTACATTGGATGGATGAAAAATTGACAAAATCATCTATAAAGAGTCCCTTATTCGGAACTTGCTGTTTGGAAGGGAAGATTAGGCTACCTTTACTTATTACACCCCCTCCACCACTTCAGGCATTGTATGATGGGAATAATGATCAATCAAAATCCTTTCGAAGTTATACTCGAGTGTACAATGCAGCCAATGCTTTTACAAGAAAAAGTGCTACATTGGATCCTAGAGTACTCAGTGGAAAGGGCCCTACATCATTCACAATTCATGGAG
>NW_021026243.1:1399968-1419476 GCF_004153795.1 Camellia sinensis
TGCCTACGAGTATATCAATTGAGGCCCGGGCACACAAAGATTCTTGCCGCCATTATCTTGGCAAGATGGATGTATTATGTCCTTATTGTTCAGCCTTACATTGGATGGATGAAAATTTGACAAAATCATCTATAAAGCGTCCCTTATTCGGAACTTGCTGTTTGGAAGGAAAGATTAGGCTACCTTTACTTATTACACCCCCTCCACCACTTCAGGCATTGTATGATGGGAATAATGATCAATCAAAATCCTTTTGAAGTTATACTCGAGTGTACAATGCAGCCAATGCTTTTACGAGTCTTGGTGCTACATTGGATCCTAGAGTACTTAGTGGAAGGGGCCCTACATCATTCACAATTCATGGGGAATTGCGACATCGAACAGGATCACTACAACCACAACCAGGGCAGGATGCGAGTTATGCTCAGCTGTATATCTATGACCCTTATTCAGCTCTAGAAATTCGTAATCGTAGAAATCCTAACTTGAGAAGGGATGTTCTCAAAACTATTCAGGATAGTTTGTTGCAAGTCAATGCATTTGTAGATAAATTTCGCTAGGCTCATGCCATTTTACATCAATTTGACTCGGCAGGACACAATCTACCTGCTCATCTTTATTACAGTTCAACAACTGATCGACGTCGGTATAACTTACCAACTGCAGATGAGATTGCGATTGTAATACCAGGTGATGGAACAGAGGTAAATGGAATGAGAGATATTATTTTACATTTCTGAGGAAATAATGAGTTGATGCAAATTAATGAATGTCACCCAGCATACTTGCCATTACATTATGTTCTATTATTTCCATTTGGTGAGCTTGGATGGGAACCTGAGTTGAAATTGTGGAATGTTCAGTATGATCGACCTTCAACTGATCGACTTACTCGAATGAATTTTTATAGTTATCGTTTGTTTGAACGACTCACAGAGTATTCAACAATTTTGAGAGGTGGGAAACTATTTCAAGAGTTTTTGGTAGATGCTTGGGCTGCAACTAAGCAAAATCAATTGACATACTACAAGCTTAATCAAAGGAAACTTCGGGCTGAGCTTTACCAAGAGTTGTCAAATATGGATCTAGATTATGTGCGACATGGACAAATTGGTCAAAGGTTTGTTTTGCCATCTTCATTTACTGGTAGTCCTAGACATATGTTTGAAATCTTTCAAGATTCAATGGCTATCACACGATACAACCAACACCCAGATATTTTTCTTACCATGACTGCAAAGCCCAATTGGCCAGAAATTACTTTAGCATTATTACCATATCAAAAACCTATTGATCGTCCAGATTTAATTGCCCATGTTTTTGAGTTGAAGAGAAAATGTTTGATGAAGGAGATAGAAGAAAATGAAGTGTTTGGAAATAAAGTTGCACATGTTTTTACAATTGAATTTCAAAAACAAGGCCTCCGTCATATGCATGCACTTTTATTTCTCAAGGGTCCAGACAAAATTCAGACATGTGCTCAAGTAGACAAATTGGTCTGTGCAGAATTTCCAGACCCAAAAGATGATCCTATGCTTTTTGAAACTATCAAATGTTGTATGGTACATGGATCATGTGGTGCTCGAAATCCACAAGCACCATGTATGGAAAATGGTAGATGCACTAAGAAATACCCTCGAGCTTTCACAGAAACAACAATTATGGATCAAGATGGATACCCTATCTATCGTCGTCGCAATAATGGGCAAGTACATACTGTGAGAGGGCAAGAAGTTGATAACAGGGATGTCATACCATACAATGCATATCTTTTAAAACTTTTCAACTATCATATAAATGTGGAAGTTTGTGCCGGAATGAGATGTATCAAATATATACATAAGTACATTTATAAGGGTTATGATCGTACAACGATGGTGTTAGGAATGATAAATGAGATTCAACAATATCTCGATGCAAGGTATATTGGACCTCCAAAAGCTGCTTGGCGAATATTTGGTCATCCTTTGCATGCAGAGATGCCAACAGTTGTACGATTCGCACTACATTTACCTGGAATGCATCGTGTTGTTTTTAACCCAGAAGAGTCATTACAAACGATTCAATCTAGAGCTGATCAACAAATGTCAACTCTTACTGGCTTCTTTGCATATTGTGCTGCCAGTGAAGATGAATGTCCATTCACTTATCATGAATTTCCACAACATTTTGTTTGGCTCAAGTAAAAAAAGAGATGGAAATCAAGAGAAAAAGGATATGCAATTGGTAGAATGTACTTTGCTAGCCCTAATTGTGGTGAAAGATTTTATCTACGTTTGTTACTAACGGTTGTCAAAGGCCTAAAGTCGTTTCAGTCTTTACGTATGGTCGATAATGTTGTGCATGATATATTTAAATTAGCATGTGTTACAAGGGGGCTTTTAGAAGATGATGAAGAATAGATACAATGCTTGAAAGAGGCTGCAGTCATAAAAACTAGATATCAATTGAGGAGATTGTTTAGTATTATTCTCACCCAGTGCTCTCCACTAAATCCATATGCATTATGGAATCAATTTTCAACGCATATATGTGATGATCTTGCACATAAGATTCGTACATTGTTTGTCATTTCTAACCTAACTAAGGCTCAAATTAAAGATTATGGTCTCCATCTTTTGAATCAAATGCTTCATGAATAAGGAAAAAGTTTAATTGACTTCTCACCCATGCCACTACCTACTGCAAATTGGAGTGCAGAGTTAGTAATCGATTGATATTTGAACATCAACAACTGCAGAGTGAGGCACAACATGCAGATCCACAAATTACTATTGATTGTCTCAATAATGGACAGCGGAATGCTTATAATACAATCATTTCTTCAATTTTTCAAAATAAATGAACTGTTTTCTTTCTGAATGGGGGTGCAGGAACAGGGAAAACATTTCTATACAATACGATTGCATTAAAATGTCGTAGCCTTGGGTATATCGTTGTTACTATGGCTTCGTCTGGAATTGCATCATTGTTACTGGTAGGAGGTCGCACTGCACATTCAACATTTTCCATTCCGTTAGATGTCTTGGAAAATTCACTTTGTGGGTTTAGCAAACAATCATTACAAGCTGAGTTATTTAGAGAAACAAAACTCATAATTTGGGATGAAGTTCCTATGCAACATAGACATTGTGTTGAGGCGGTTGATCGTACATTGAGGGATATTTGTGATAGTGAAAAGCCATTTGGGGGTATTACTGTTGTTCTTGGAGGAGACTTTCGACAAATCTTACCAGTTATACCCAAAGGAGTTCGTGAGCAAATTGTGAATGCATCATTAAGACACTCTGTTCTATGGAAGCATATATATATCTTGACTTTGGATTTGAATATGTGCTTGAATCATGAAGGCCATGAAAATGCTAATTTTGCAAATTTCTTGATGGAGGTAACACTACTTTAACCTGTATTATATAGATTATTTTAAATTAATAAATTGTGTTTACACTTACTTTTTTATTGATTTCATTTTTTTTTTAGATTGGGACCAATCCTCAAGAAATCGTTAACCTTCAATCAACAATATACAAATGTCAAGATTTGAATGAATTACTCAGTTTATCCACAATTGAATATGATAGAGACGTCAACCCCAACATTTTTAACTGAACGCACAATTCTGTCTGCGCGTAACGATGATGTCAGTGACATTAATACTACTGCCTTGAATATCTTTCCAGGGAGATTATATGCTTATCATGCAGCATATAAAATGTCTGAAGATAATGAAATTGATCCTACCATTACAGATAAATATCCTAATGAATATTTAAATTCATTGGATCCTCCTGGGTTGCCAACTTTTAAGTTAGAGTTGAAAGTGGGTTGTCCTATAATATTGGTGAAAAACATTGCACCGAAAGATGGACTATGTAATCGTACAAGATTGATGGTTACTAGGTGCGGCACTCGCATAATTGAAGCTCAAATTTTAACTGGAGAAAAGTTTGGCAATTTGGCATTCATACCAAGGATATCTTTGACACCATCTTCTTCAGAAATGCCTTTCCAAATGACAAGACGTCAATTTCCAGTCCGATTGGCATATGCCTTGACCATTAATAAATCTCAAGGACAATCTGTGAAATTTGTTGGGGTTGATTTGCGTATACCAGTGTTTAGCCATGGGCAATTATATGTGGCATTGTCTAGATGTACATCCTTTGATCGTATAAGTATTCCCCTCCCTAAAGATAATTTGGATTCTACTACAAATATTGTTTTATCTTGAAGTGTTGCTATAGTATTCTATGCAGATTAAATGACGTTTTATTAGAAGGTAACCACGTAGATTTATTTCTGTTGATTATATAACTTTTTAAAAAATTTCAATTTAATAATAATTTGAAATTTGGACTTTTGTAGGATTGGACCGAAAAATCTATGGTGCTTAAAAGGAGAAATACGAGTACCTTGCTTCAATGGGGATGTAATAAGGTAATTTCAATCTGAAAGTATTTTGACATATATATTTCCAACACATGTACTAATCTATATTTTTTTTGTTTCCACAAATTACCAGATTGTTGTGCATATTCCTCATTAGGGATACATAAAAGTTTATACAAAGACTTTTTGGAAAGTAATGAGGAGGAAGTTTGGGCAAGCGCATATTTGAAGACATGTTATTGACACATCTTTTGTAAAGCATACATATTTTTGGTGTATGACAATATAATTTTTGGTGTATGACATGTTAGTGACACATCTTTTGTAAAGCTTTAACCCACTTTTTGTAAAGTTTTAACCTACTCTTTTGGTGTATGATAGTATAACTTTATTTCTGTTTTTTGTTCAGTGTTTACACTTTTTTTTACTGCCTTTTATATTTTGATATGCAATATAACTTTAAATCTTATATGTTTGTTTCTTAATTTGCATTAAGATTAGGGAGAGTTGTTATTTTATTTGAGTTTTGTAGAGCGTGTAATACAAGCAAAATTGTTATAAGTTCTTTAAGAAGAAAAATATTTCAATATATTTTTTCAGTATCTTTATCAAAAATGACACAAACTTTATAAATTTCAACATAATACGTATAAATTATAACTGCATTTTAATCTTAAAATTATTTACATCGTGCCTTTAGGCACGGGCATACACTAGTCTATATAATAAGGCAAGAAGGTTTTGAAAATATATGAAAATGTCTAAGAGATACATTTTGTATCAATGGCTGAAATGAATCCTGAGTGTATATCAACGGTCCACATCCATAGATGATTCCCGCCCAAAAACTTCTCTCCATAAACACCACACATGTTTGCCTTTCCACCTACCCACGTTTGCCTCCCACCTTCCCTGTCTATCTCTCTCTCCCTTTCTGTTCTTCTTCTTGAATACTTTTCTTATTTCTCTTTCATGGATACATCTCTCTCTCTCCTCAAAACTTTTCGCGACGACCACCGCCATCGCGACACCGACGACCACCGGTCACCTCTCCTTTCTCTCGCCAGAGACCCAAACCCGAACCCTCTATTCCTGGCCTTCTCCCTCTCTCCCAGCCATAACCTCAATCCCTTCATCTCCCGCTCCCTCATCCCCCTTCATCACTTTAGGGCTTTGTTTTGCAACAGGCCCATACCTTTTTTTTTTGTTTTGCATTCCATTCAGGCTTATTCTCTGGCTCCGGCTCCTACGCCTACCAGCGATGGTGAGTTCTGTTTCTTTGTTTTGTTCTCTCTTTCCATGCCGAGAAAATGTTGGAAAAGAAAAGAAAAGAAAGTTTTGTGCATTTCGTTTTCTTTATGAACAAAAATCAAACATTCATGTTTGTTTATTTTCCCAAATCTCCTCCTATATATTACATTTTCTGTGATTAGCATACTTACAATGTGATTAACACTCAAATCTACTTCAATGTTTTAAATGTTTGTGGAGAAAAAAAAAGTAATAGAAGAAGGCACATTGTGTAATTTTATTTTTTGTCTCTAAAAAAGTAATAGAAAAAAAGAATTTTTATCGGGTTTTGAATTTTAAGACTTAATAGAAGTAGTTTTGTTTGATGGAAACTTAGGAGTGCTTCTACGTTTGGAGCTAATTTGGTGAGCTGGGTCTGAATTTGGAGCTGATTTGGTGA
The DNA here is from genome assembly GCF_004153795.1 of Camellia sinensis. Classification (NCBI taxonomy): domain Eukaryota; kingdom Viridiplantae; phylum Streptophyta; class Magnoliopsida; order Ericales; family Theaceae; genus Camellia; species Camellia sinensis. The sequence continues at coordinate 1,406,048 of NW_021026243.1, forward strand.
ATTTGGGAAGAGGAATTATATACATTTGGATGTGTTGTTTGTTGGTGGAATTGAGGTCTATAATGGTTTTAATAAATCTGTTTGTTTATCATCATTATCATCAAGATTTGATTGTTTATCTGGGTTTAAAATGGATATGAGGCAATTGAATTTGGGGTTTTCAATCTGTGTAAACTATTGAGGCAATTGTATTTGTGTTTTTATCAATCAACCAACACTTTTATGAAATAAAAGTTCTTACCAATATTTATCGCGTGAACCTCAACAAAGTCTCTAGAGTTTCTTAGTTTGTTAATGCTTTGTTTGCCTGCCAAGAAAACTTAGGAAAAGAAACACAATAATAAAAGTAAATTCTCTTTTTTTCCCCCTGGTTTTAGTACGCTAACAAATTACATGAAATTCCATATCCCCATCCTCCCCTATGTCCTTTTGGATTCTTGACTTTTTGTTGAAAAATAGAAGAAAATGCACAAAAAATGCTAAAGAAATTAAGCCATTTTCAAGCATCTTCCCTCACTGATTTCTCTTTTACTTTCCCTGTGTTTTTATTTCCTGATTTTCACGGCTCTTCTTTCCCAGATTTCTTTGTTCCAGCCACAACCACATCATCGTTGTACCACCATTCAAAGGTAATTTGAGTAATTGATGATTTTCTTTGTTCAATCTTATGATTTTGCTGTTTTAAGTGTATAAAGGCACGGTGTAAATAAGCTCCCATTCTCCCATTCTCCTCCTCATTATTACATGCAAAGAGGAACTCACCTCCCATCCCACCATCATTGACCACCTCTCTCAAACTGTCTGAAACTCTCCTATTCTTCCTACCAATAATTGCAACAAAACTATAAAAAAATTCAATTAAAAAATATATAAAATGAATATCTTTGATCCTTTACCATACATAAAATGAAAATCTTTCTTCAATAAAGCTCAAGTTTTTAGTTATTTTTTTCTTTATTTGGTTTCAGATCAGATGATAAAATTAAAAAAAATAATAAAACTTTTTCAATTATTATTATTTTTTTTTAACAGAGGTCAATACAAAAACAGCATAGCAGAAAAAACTAAACCAAATCATACATGCCACAAGCCCAAGAGGTGGGTTAGAAACCCAATTAAGAGGGAGGATGTTCAGAAGATGGTGATGAGCCACCCAATGGGTTGTTCCCAATTCTTTTGCGTAACGCGATTCGATTGAAATCGCTTCGAAAAACACAGGTTTGGTCTTGATTTGATTTGATTTGATCGATGTGGGTTTTGGTGTTATTGTCAATGATGTGTCTTTTGGTGACTAATTAGGTAAGTGTTTGTGTGGTTGGAAAATTGGGTAGGTGTTGGATTGAAGAGAAGATGTGATTGCAAGCTAAGCTTTTTCAGTCCCTATCAGAAGTGTTTGTGAGTGAAAGAGATGAGTTGTTTTGGAGCATTCAGTTCTTGCAAAGAGAAATCTGAGACTCAAACAGAAGGTAAGGGCATTCAGTTCTTGCAGTATTTATTTTTATTTTTATTATTACTATTATTATTATTATTTTGGTGTATTAAAGTTTGTGATTTTTTGAGTTATGGGAGATGGGTTTGAACTTTATTAACCTATTCAACTCTTGGTTATGGCCGAAATAAGGATATGGTTCAATTGATGTAACGGTTCAATTGGCACATGGCATGAAAGTCCTGAATGGTCTTTTGGGTACCTGTTTAGTTTGGTTCATTTCATCGGAATATCCGTTCTCATGTTTGGTTAAGTAAAAAAAAAAAAAAGAAAAAAAAAAAAGGAATTTACATGGGAAATGAAATCACCATTCACCAATTTAGGAGAATAGCCATTCCATTCTTGCCTAAAATCATTCTAGCGAACACAATGCAACCTTAATAAATTATCGTGGAAATATGTGATCCGCTATAATTGTTACAGTGTGGAATGTTTGCTGGACATTTGTTCTTGAATACATAGCTTTGGTGGCACTTAACATTTTCATTTTTCTTTGGTGCCCACTCCCTTAAACTACATCATGGTCAGGGTGTGTGTAGTACAGGATTCAGGTTCAAAGTTTTGTATATATGAACTTTTAGTTGGTGTAGGTTGGCCAAGGTTTATCAGTCATTAAATATCATGTGTAGTTTAATGCATTTCAAAATTTAAGCTTCAGGGGCAAGAACTTTGTTTTGAGAATAACCTCTGTGATCATGCAATTTATTTATTTTTACTGTCGATCATAATTACGAGTTAGGAATCTATTTAAGTATCTATAGCTTGTTGTGCATTGATAGGCCCTTTAGGCTATGCAAACGCATCTGAGCCTGCAAAATGGTCCCATGCCAATCTAAATAATCATGGATTAAACTGCTCAAGTTCAGGTGAGCATAATGTTCGCCCAGCCTAGCCTTTATGTTTGCCTCTGTAGATTGACATTTATTCACCCCATAAATTCTTCAAAAACTTAGGCATGTTTTGAACTTGGAAAGCATGTGTGAATATGAGAGGTGTTTGAGTTTAAAATGAATGCAATTTAATAATTTAATCAATTGAATTTAAAGTACATAATATTATTAAGATGAACTTAAGAAAATCTCCACCACTTATATAATTAAAAAGGACTAAATAATAGTTAGTAAAACCTACCTATATAAATCCAAATTATAATGTTGTAAGTTTTAACACCCAAAACGTAATACAAAAATTCTGTTATAAATTAAACCAAACGATCCGTAATAATTCTTTATTTTATTTTATTTTTTTGGTCTTTATAGATTTGCCCTCCTCTTCTTGCAGTAGCAAAGTGTGTTTTGAGGAGAGAGAGAGAGACAGAATGAGTGTGTTTTAAAATTTGAAATCTGAGAAAATGAGAGAGCGAGAAAGGACCGTGGGTGGGTGGGTGGTGCAGTGTGTTTTACTGTCCGTCACCTCACTCTAATTATAAAATTTATTTGAATATAATTTGACCTCAAAATTTTTTTTTTTGTAACAAATTAAATAAATTATATTTTAATCCATAAGAAGAATAATAATTCTTTATATTTTTCAATATTTTTATCAAAAAAATGTTACAGATTCCATAAATTATTAAATAAATTACAGATTCCATAAATGTTACACACTCATTTTGATCTTAACATATTTCTATTTATATTTTGAAGTTTTCTTATGTTTTAGCAGTCAAAATTGACAGTGTCTGTATGTGCTAAATATGGGTCGTAAGTGGTGGGTTATGGGCCTTAATTTGGCCAAGTAATATTAGTGGGTATGTAGTACAGTTCTAGAGAACTATTAGTAATAGAAGTTGGAGTTTTTTTATATTTGAAGTCTCAGTCCTAAAAGAAGCAGGGGAAGTATTCATTTAAATCCAGTAGAGTCTTTTAGAGATTTAAAGGTTTTGTGATATGTGAAGCAATCCAACATTGGAGGTTGAAGCTAAAGGAATTTTAATTAGGATGCTCTTCTTTTTCTCTTCAATCCATATTCCTAATACGAATTTAATTCAAGTTGAAGTAAGTCTGTTTGGGAGGCATTAGATGGTAATGCGATGTTTTCTGTTACATCTCTTGCCTATACTAATATCAGCTGATACATGAATGAAACAAAGCAATGCCTTCCATGGGAGAGCATTACTTTAAGATATGCTCGGGTAGTTATCCTTCATTCAACTGATGCATTTAAATGCAGTTTTCAGAATTAAAGAAGGGATAATAATATGTAGCTTTGAATACCCAACTTCTCATTTTATGCAATTAATTAGTTCATGATTGCCTCGCATAACTGAATGTTTATCTTTATTTCTTTTCTGTTATGCATTGCAGAAAATCTTATGACCCAAAAAAATCTTATAGATGGTTGTTTGCATTGACCCGACTTTCAGTCAACAAAGTGGCAAAGTTGTGAGCCTGTGCTATTAATGCACTTTCTCTAACATGATTTTCATTTTTGCCTGGTTTTGAAGGCTTTGCACACAACTCTTCTGGACCAGGAGAAAATTTTCTTTTTATTGCCAACTTTAATTGTTATTTTTTGTGGATTTTGGTAAAGAACAAGCATGTATTATCCAAAATGCTGAATGTGCACATGCAATGCTATAGTTTAATAAAGTCCATAGTCACATTGAAATTTCAAAACATTTGTGGGTTATATTCTCTGAATCTACGAAGGGTAAGAGGCCATTAGACTTTTTAAGAAAGTTTTGGGTTGAGTTAGATATGAAGAAAATGTTTTTGCCATCAATAGAATTCAGAAAGTTTTTTAAGAAAGTTTTGGGTTGAGTTAGTTTTCATTTTATTTTAATTTTTTATTTTTGCATAGCCGTATTGTTTGCTTCTTTATTTTTTGTACAGAGGATATTCACTCTCTTCAGTTATATTGTTGGATGGATGTTGTTGTGGTCCGTGCGCACTTTCTCTAACATGATTTTCATTTTTGCCTGGTTTTGAAGGCTTTGCACACAACTCTTCTGGACCAGGAGAAAATTTTCTTTTTATTGCCAACTTTAATTGTTATTTTTTGTGGATCTTGGTAAAGAACAAGCATGTATTATCCAAAATGCTGAATGTGCACATGCAATGCTATAGTTTAATAAAGTCCATAGTCACATTGAAATTTCAAAACATTTGTGGGTTATATTCTCAGAATCTATGACGGGTAAGAGGCCATTAGACTTTTTAAGAAAGTTTTGGGTTGAGTTAGATATGAAGAAAATGTTTTTACCATCAATAGAATTCAGAAAGTATTTTAAAAAAGTTTTGGGTTGAGTTAGTTTTCATTTTATTTTAATTTTTTATTTTTGCATAGCCGTATTGTTTGCTTCTTTATTTTTTGGACAGAGGATATTCACTCTCTTCAGTTTCATTGTTGGATGGATGTTGTTGTGGTCCGTGCTTTATTGTTTTACCTTTTCTTATGTTTCTGATATACTAGGTATAGTGGATTTTATTTTTTTTATTTTTCTTTGTTTTTATTGGGATGAATTTGTATTTTTTTTGACCATTAATTTTGTTTTCAAAAAATATTTAATGATCACGATTACTCCATTCAAGGTGGTTTTTTTTTTCTTTTTAATTATTTTTTATTTTTTATTTTTTAAATTTCAATCCCTTGATCTAATTTCATGGTGTGTGTTCATCTGAGCAAACCAAATGGATAGTTGGACTTATTTGATTTTTTATTTTATTTTTTATCAGTTATTGTTCATAGTATTTCAGTGCACAATGTTAACTCATTAATATTCTTTAATACGATGTTTGGCTTCTATTAGGAATTAAATTGTTCAATCTATTTTTAGTTTACGATTTTCTTTTAAATTTAATATTACCATCTCTGTTTTTAGTAACGAATTTTATTTTTATTAATTAATCTCATCATTAATTACACTGTGCCTTCAGACACGGGCAAACACTAATAATACTATAAACTAAAACAACTTTTTTTGAATCTCAAAAAAATAGAATCAAGCCGGTGCCCACGCCTACCTACATGTGAAAGCCACCCTTTCTGTCATTGATTCTTTGAACCAGTTCTATGTTTGCAGCGGGAGTTCATTTTTTAAAGGTCTTTTGCTTAATGCTCGCCTTTTATGCTGTGATTTTAATATTAATTTAGGAAAAATGATTCATTCATGTAATTTTTTCCCCTCGCAATTCTTTGAAAAGTTAATCTAGATATATCATCCCAATCAAAAGAAGAATTAAAAAAATAAATAAATAAAAGAAGCGTAAATTATAAATACATTTTCCTTAGGCTTTGTTTAAATACGAATCACCCTTTGTAGTTTTGGTAATTACATACCACCTATAATGTTTCTAATTTCATAACAAATGATCCCAGGACAGTTATGAATTCATTTTTGCCAGTTAATTCTATTAAATAATTTTTTTAATAAAGAAATATTTATAATTTTCCAAATAACATCATTCTCTTTCTCCCTACTTACATTTTTTATATTTTGTAATCCTTATGTAATATTCACCTTGCTTGTTTTCACTTTTCAAAAAACATTTTTCAAAAAATTTTATTTTCTTATTTTTCTTTTTTTTTTGTTTTTACTGAATTTTTTTAATATTTTAAGCAATTTTTTTTTACTTTTTAGACACACCTAACATAAATACACCTAAAAAGTAAAAAATTGTAAATTTTTTTTTAAAAATTCACTAAATACCAAAAATACAAAAAAATATATATAAGAATTCAGTACATTTTTTGTATTTTTATGTATTTATTAATTTTTTAAAATATTTTTTCACAAATTTTTTACTTTTTAAATACATTTAAGTAAGGTGTATCTAAAAAAGTAAAAAAAAAATGTTTAAAATTTAAAAAATATTCACTAAAAATAAAAAAAGTGAAAATCAAAAAAGTCAAATTTTAAAAAATTTAATTCAGAAATCTCAAACCAAACAAATTGATTATTTTCCTTCATAGTTCCAATCATGTGACATGTCTCCGGCCTTAATTGCTTAAATTGGGCCTTGATTGCATAATCTCTTGACATGCACCATTTGTCCACTGTCATAAGAAACAAAATAATAATAATAATAAAACAAGTACCTATCTGTCTCTCTCTGTCATAAGAAACAAAATAATAATAATAATAATAATAAAACAAGTACCTCTCTCTCTCTCTCTCTCTCTCTCTACTTTTATATTTTGTATGTATCATAGCAGTGAACTGGTGTTATGTTATGCACGAACATTTTAAAAAATAAAGAAAAATTTGAAGACATAAGTTTTGAATTCAAATAGTTCACATTTGAATTTTTTTAATCTAATTTTATGTATAGCATAATAAATAATAGGTTTATACACGTGCTACATTAACTTAAATTTTGTGACTTAAGTTATTTGAAATATATAAAACTAAAAATTATGTTTAAATATGAAAATTAAAATTAAGAAATATAGTTAGACATTTTGTTTGATTGAATACATGTTTTTTATTAAATTAAATTAAGTTTATTACATCTTTTTTAGATCTTACAAAAAAAAACAAAAATAAAAATTGCATTGATTTCCAACTTAGAAAGTTTGATCAAACTGAAGGAGAACTAAAGGTTGAATATTTTGGACCTCACCAAAAGGGTTTTTTATTTTATTTTTTTTGGTGAATAAGTCAAAAAAAAATACAAAATTACAAGGCGTATGCCCTAGGCCCTGATTGTCTTTACAATAGGAAGAACAAAACAAACAAAACTAAGCCAAACAAAAGAAAAGAGAAATGCACAACTTGCATGAACAGGGACGGAATTAAGAGAAAACTATAAGGAGCCATGGCCCCCTATTTATGTGAAAAATACTGTTTGCCATAGTACTTTAAAAATATATATCATTTTATACATAAAATGACTATCCAGTATAAAAAAATATATATCTTCTTTTTCTCCCATCTTGTATTCTCTTGCTTTTATGATATATAATTTTTTTTCTATGTATATATACAATTTATATTCTACATACATATATGGTGAAAAAAAATTCTTTTAGCCTTTCCGATAATAAAAATTCTCTGTTCCTGCACATGAAGGCCGAAAAACTATATTGATAAGAAACACAAGAGACAAGCATCCAGATCAAAGTACAGCACACAAAAATGTTCAAAAACCACGTGCTTTCATCAAATGGGGGCCTTGAACAAGTCGAAACCTGGGCTGAATATCATGAATTCCAACTAAAGGCGGCCAGGTAAAAACAACAAGAAACAACAAGCTTAGCACAACCCGCAAGGGTAGGTGCCCATTCATGGGAAATCTCTTAATGTTAATTACAATGTAAAGAATCTTAAATCTAATCAGATTAAAAATATTAGATATAATAACTTCCTGGGTTTCTTCTCCTTCCTAGTTTTTTTTACTACAAGGGCCTTGTTAAACAAAACAATAAGGGTTTTTGTTTGGACGGACTGAATATGAGGGATTACAATTCATCGAATTGTAATCCTAAAATTCATAGTCCTGAGGCTATTTGGTTGGATATGATATGTATATCATGTTTGTTTAATCATTAGATTAGATGTCACGAGAGGACTATTTTGTTTGTTTGGGATATTATGAAGAAAATGTTCAAATGATTTTATTAATCCGATGTTTGGTTAAACAATTGAAGTACAGATTAATTATTTTAAACTTGACTATTAGTTAAGATAGGATACATAATCCAACGGATTGGTAGTCCTAGGACTATTAGTCATAGGAATACTAATCCAGTCCGCCCAAACAAACATGGCCTAAGGGTGTTTGTTTGGACGGACTGAATATGAGGGATTAGAATTCATCGAATTGTAATCCTAAAATTCATAGTCCTGAGGCTATTTGGTTGGATATGATATGTATATCATGTTTGTTTAATCATTAGATTAGATGTCACGAGAGGACTATTTTGTTTGTTTGGGATATTATAGAGAAAATGTTCAAATGATTATTTTACCCTTTTCAATTATTTACAAAGTAATAATAATATTAAACATATTTTTAATATTTTAATTATTTTTAGCTAGATTAAATAAAAATTATTTTATTTTATTTTTTACAAAATTTAATAAATTTATTTTTTAAATTAAATAAATAAAATATCAATAAAAATATATGTTTTTTTAATTAAAATTTTAAATAAATTTATTTTTAAAAATAATAATAATTAAATAATGAAATTAAATAAAACATCTATTAAATTTAAATAATGAAATTAAATAAAATATAAACAAAATTTTAAAATAAAACGTCAATAAAATATCTATAAAAATTAAATAAATAAAACATCAATAAAAATTAAATAAAATTATTTAATTTTTAAATTGAGACATTTAAATTTTATTGAATTTTAGGAAATATAATACATAATTAAATAGTAGAGGGTTAAAATGGTCATTTCACCACCTAATCTCATAGCCCCTTTATCCCCCCATATGTGTCCCACCCCCTCCATGGGACACAATAGTCCAACACATTTGAGACTTATAGTCTGGAGCAAAAATTTTAAACCAAACAATAGACTATTAATCCGGATGAACTATTAGTCTAATTTCATGGCTCAATCCTTTAAAACAAACACCACCTAAGTGAACTAGACATTGGGTCTCGTTAAAAGGAAGCATTGCATTTATTAATGGGAGACTTACTTATAAGCCCCATTTGTTTTGGGGTCTAGAGAGTGGGATGAGATTATGATGAATGTAGGACCCATTTAGTGTTGTGTTTGTTTGTAGAGTTGGAGAAGGGATTGAGATGGAGGTTGGAAGGGGGATTGAGATGGAGGAGGTGAAGATGGTATTAGAAAAATAGTCTGCCAGACTAGAAATTTTTAATTTTTTACATGTTGGGCATTTTTTTTAACATTAATATTTAATTTTTTATATTTGCTTTATTATTTTATATAAAAATAATTTAACAATTTCTACACTAACAACTATCATCAAAACAAACACAATTTTACTTAATCCCCTCACTATCAATCCCCTCATTATTCATCCCCTCACTATGAATTTCCTTCATTTTATCTCTGAAAACAAACAGGACTGTAGGTCCTAATAGGTGAACTTATTGTCCAATAGGTCCTGTGACAATTAACGGTATTTTTCATTAAACACTATAAAAAAATGTCACTAATTGTTAACTTTCAACAACAGTTTGAAAAAATTTGTCGCAAAAAAATTACTAATTTTCAGTTTTCAGTGACAACTTGACAAATTCGTTACAAAAAAAAAATAATAATAATAAAAATTAAAAAAAAAAATCACCATTTGTAAGTTTTAGTAACAATTTATAAAAAAATCGTGATAAAAAAGTAACTAATTGCCAATTTTTCGCGGTATGAAAAAAATCATCACAAAAATTTATTTTTAGCGAAAATCTTCAAGGACCAAGTTTTAATAAGACTAATAAGAATTAAGTCTAATTATTAAGACCTATTGATAATTTAGCCTTTATTGCATGAGTAAATATGAAAGAAACACCAAAGCTTCCATAAACTTTCTTGAAATTTATACATCGTCTATATAGCTTACAAAAAAGAGTAAATACATCACAAGCCAATAAATTACAAGACTCATTCTATTGATACAAGCCAACTTAGAGTACATTATAAGTTAGGATTGCAAATGATTTGAACTTGTTAGGACCATTTGTTGTCAAATTCTATGGAAAAAACCAAAGTTGTAATCAACTTGTAATTTTCCAGTTTTCCAGTTTTCCAGTTTTTGTATTCCCGCTTGAGCGGGGTTTGCACTCTCATAGCATCTGACACGTTTGCAAAAATATTGGATGATGTGATTTTACGCTCGAGCGTGGAATCTTCCGCTCGAGCGTGAACCCTGTATGAAACACGCAATATGGAGTCTTCGCTCGAGTGAGCATTCCCACGCTCGAGCGGACCGCGCGACCTCAGTTACTATATATTTGTGTGTTGGTTCAATTCTAGGGTTACTTTTTCTAGATCTTGTTTTAGGGTCTTAGGGTTTTGTTTGAGGTTTTCTTCTGAAGTTTTTGGTGAGTTTTCCTTGTTATATTTGAGAGGGTTTGTAACCTATGATCTAAGATACATACATCAAGGAGTTTGGTTCTTCATAATTAAGAGTGTTCTTCTTCGGTGGATTCCGAAGATTCAAACGTGGAATTTCAAAGGAATTTGATTTTGTACGTAGTCGTTTACTCGACAAGTGAAATTGTGGATTCAACTTCAGATTAATCAATTCCGAGACGAAGGCTTGGTGAAAGAGTTATAGAAGGTTTGAAGACAAATTGGAGTAGTTGGGTAATTTGTTTGTTATCTTTGTAATCTTTCTTTCTTCAGTAGTGGATTGATTAGTTGCGTTTCGCCCATGGTTTTTTATTACAATTGAAGGTTCTTCAATTGTGATTTTTCCACGTAAAAATCGTTTGTGTCGATTTATTGTTTATTTCGAAAACAACAATCTAAATCACTTTCGTAAGTGCTTGATGATTTAGATTGTGTGTTTTGAATGATTGGGAATTAAAATATTTTAATCTTGATCTAATCACAAATCATTTAGGATTTTCAATTGGTATTAGAGCAGGTCACTCTTTATTTTTTATCAAAACTATAGGAGTGTGATTTTGTGTTATGGGTGATATGGATTCTATTCGTGAAGGTAACTCGACCCATAGACCTCTGTTACTCGATGGTACAAACTATTCTTATTGGAAAGCTCGTATGAGAGCGTTTTTAAAATCTATCGATGAGAAAATTTGACACTTTGTGCTCTATGGGTGGAGTAAACCTACTGTCACCATTGATGGTATTGAGATTCCCAAACCCCTTGATAAATGGGACACAACCGATTATCAAAACTCGAGTTGTAACAGCAAGGCTCTCAATTCCCTTTTCTGCTCCGTCAGACCTGAAGAGTTTCGTCGTATCTGCACATGTGACGTAACAAAAGAGGCTTGGGACATTCTTCAAACAATTCACAAGGGTACTACTTCTGTCAAAAGGTCAAAACTTCAACGTCTCACCTCTGCCTTTGAAACCCTTTTTATGCGAGATGATGAGACATTTGATGATTTCTATGCAAAACTTAGTGACATCATGAATTCCTGTTTCACACTCGGTGAAAAAATCCCTGAAGCTAAAGTTGTTGGAAAAATTTTGAGGTCTTGACCCGAGAGGTTCCAATCAAAAGTGACAATCATTGAGGAAGCTCAGGATGTTGATACCCTTAAGCTTGATCAGTTGGTTGGAAACTTGCAGACTTATGAAGCCCACCAGATTTCTAAGAAAAAACAAAAAGATAATGTGGCTTTCACTAGTGCTCATGAGACTGCAAAAACTCTGGAGACTGAGTTTGATTTAGAGTTTGAGATGATGGCTATGTTTATTAAACAGTTTAAAAAAAATTGAAGAAAAAGAAGCCTAATTTCAGAGACCCTATTTCAAAAGACAAGAGTAATGAAAAACGCAAAACTTTTCCACCAAAACTTGCTCCAAAAACTGAAAAGAATATTGTAAAGGGGCAAGGGGTCAAGTGCTATGAATGTCAAGAGTTTGGCCATATTGCCTTGAATGTCCTTCGAAAAAGAACCGAAAGAAAGTCTACACAGTGACTTGAGATGATGAAAGCGGGTCGGAGAAAGAACCCAAAGAACCTGAATCCGGTGAAGACGGGGATAGTCATTTCATGGCATTTTGGTCCACTTTTACTCAACCTCTTCCAAAGCCAGCGGAATTAGCTCGTGGTCAGAACCTGCATCATGCGCCCAGCTTTGATGGGAGTAACTACTTGTATTGGAAGATTAGAATGAGGGCGTTTCTGAGAGCTTTCGATCCATAAAGCTGGCAAGCCATTGAAGAGGATGTTAAAAGTGTTGACAATCTAAGCAATCAGAGAGTTCTGACTACTATTCGTGGAGCTATTTCTAATGAAGAACAGCAACGGGTTGCTCACTGCACAAAGGCTAAAGATGCATGGGAAGTTCTGAGCCAATTTCATGAAAGAGGAGATTCATCTTCACCGCCATCTAGCACCTTTTCTGCCTTAGTTGCTAGACTGGATGAGGTTAAGGAGAATGAGGAACAAAAAGAAGATAATGACACATCAGAAGACAATGATGAGATTAATGGTGAAAAACTACAACAAGCTTATGAAAAGCTTTACGAGGAATCTCTGAATTTGTCCAAAATTAATGACAAACTCTCTCTCAAGCTCAAAACATGTGAAAGCGAGAATGTCAAGCTAAAAGGAGAAATTGTAACTGCAAAGAAGAATGTCATCAAGATCTCAAGTGACAGGCAAGACCTATGTGGAAAACTTCTATCTTGTGAAACTGAAAGGAATGAACTTCTGAAAGTGTATTCCACATATGAAGAGAAGCTTGAAAGCCTTCAGATGTCACAAGTTACATTGGAAGAGATAGTCTGTCAGAAAGATGAAGAACTCCGTATTGCTAGAGCCACAATTTCCATGTGGAACAAAGGTTCCAAATCAATAGAAGACATCCTCGGGTCTCAACAAATGGGTTGTGACAAAAGTGGGTTAGGATGTCGCTCACAAGGGACAGGCCTCTACATCACATGACCTAAAGACTCAAGCAAAGGGAAAGTTGAAGGTAGACTAAGGTGACCCCTCTCTTCATCTACCTAAAGGAGATAAGATCAACAAAATTGAGGTAAAACCTATTTTTATTTGTCATCACTGTGGTAGGTATGGTCACATTCGTCCTTATTGCTTTGAATTGTTTGGTAAGGTGTCTCAAAAGGGTATAAATTCGAATACTTTTTGGGTTAGGAGACAACCTTACATGTCTAGGCGGAATACCAAGATTCATGAGGGTGTTCACAACGCCAAGACATTTACCAAGACCAAAAAGATTTGGGTGAGAAAAGATGATTTGACTTATTTAGTTGTTCACACTGCTCTAAAAGCATGTGACTCACACATGTGGTATCTTGATAGTGGGTGCTCTCGTCACATGTCAGGTGACAAATCCTACTTCACATCTC
>NW_021026243.1:1428757-1494465 GCF_004153795.1 Camellia sinensis
CCAATGCCACTCTTGTCACAACTCATTTGTTGAGACCCAATAATATCCTCCAAAGTCTTTGATCCTTTGTTCCAAAGACCAATGGTAGCCATAGCACACTTGATTTCTTCTTCTTTCTTGATCATTAGTTCTTCCAAAGCAACTTGAGACATCTCGAGAGTTTCAATTTTTTCTTCATTCAAGAAACCAATATACCGTAGCTCATTCCTCTCTGTCTCACAAGTCAAGAGTTTTGCACAAAGAGCTTGTCGATCAATAGCAATCTTGATGGCATCAATCCTAGACTCGGAAATCTCCTCCTTTAGTTTGACATTCTCACTTTCACATGCTTTGAGTTTCATAGTGAGTTTGTCATTCAATTTGGATAACTTAAGAGATTCTTTATTCAACTTTTCACAAGCTTGCTCAAGCTCTTCATCATTACTTCCCGAGGATTCATTATCAGTGACATTCTCAACCAGGCTCTTCGGATACTCTGTTCGTCCTTCAGTTTCAGAAGCCACCATGAAAGCAAGGAATTGTTTATGTCCCTCTTCAACTTGATCTTCATTGTCACTTTCATCATCATCAGATTCTGATTCATCATCCCAAGTGATAGCGAGGGTTTTCTTCTTCCTCAAACGAGTAGGGCATTCTGAAGCAAAGTGGCCAAATCCTTGGCATTCATAGCATTGGACTCTTTCAGAGTTCCCTTGTATCTTTCATTTCTCCTTCTTGGCTATAGAATTAATTTTGAGTTTATTTTTGCCTTTAGCTTTATGAGTCTGAGTAGATTCCAAAAGATTAGGATTCTTTTTCAAAAAGGATTTTTTAAATTGTTTAACAAAAGCAGCCGTAATCTTGGAATCTATCTCACAATCCTTATCAGAATCCTCTCCAACTCTATGAGCACTACTAAAAGCAATATCTTTTTGTTTCTTTTTGAAGTTCCTATCTGCCTCATAAGTTTGGAGATTTCCAACCAACTGATCTAGCTTGAGGCTGTCAACATCTTGAGCCTCCTCAATAGCCGTAACTTTTGGTTAGAACCGATCGGGCAAGGATCTCAAAATTTTTCCCACAACTTTGGATTCTGGTATTTTTTTTCACCTAAATTGAAGCTGGAATTTACAATGCCACTCAACTTCGCATAAAATTCATCAAAGGTCTCACTATCTTTCATTGAAAGGTTTCGAAACTAGATGTGAGCTTTGGAAGTTTTGAGCGTTTCACAGAAGGAGTGCCCTCATGAATAATTTGTAAGATATCCCAAGCCTCTTTTGCGACTTCACAATTACAAATACGACTAAACTCTTCAGCTGTGACAGCGCAAAAGAGAGAATTGATAGCTTTACTATTCCAACTATTATTTTGGTAATCAATTGTGTCCCACTTTTCAATTGGTTTGGGAAAAGTTACTCCATCAACAGTAATTGTTGGTTCAGTCCATCCATTCATGACAGATAGTCAAACTTTTTCATCTATATATTTAAAATACGACCTCATCCGAGCTTTCCAAAAAGAATAATTGGATCCGTCAAGTAGGGGTGGTCGAACCATAGAATTTCCCTCACGAATTGAATCCATTATCACAAATCAAACAAGATCTCGTTCTAAAAGAAAAAAATTTTAAAAAAATTGAACGACCTGCTCTGATACCAATTGAAAAATATAGAAATCTCCTAGATGTTGATTTGTGATTATGTATCAATTTTAAGCAATAAAACAATCCCAATCAAACAATCAAGACAAATCGACACAACGATTTTAACGTGGAAAAACTACAATTGGACACCTCCAATTGTGATAAAAAAAATCACGGGCAACAGCCACAAAACAATCCACTAAGAAGATATAAAGGAATTACACAGGTATACTCTCAATTACCTAGCGAATCCACGCCCGAATTGAACCAACCTCTATGTGTCTCTTCCAACCCCGTCTTCACCTCGGAATTGTCTTAACGATGAGCCACTCCGGAATCCACCAAAGCTTCAGGTTCAAATTATTCAAAATCCACCGAAGAACAACTCTCTCTTTTGTGTAGAATAAACAAACAAACCTTTGATGTATGCTTCTTAAACCATGAGTTGAATAGTCAATGAAAACATCAAAGAAAACTAGCAAAATATCCCCAGATATAAACTTTAAAATCCAAAAAGAAGATCTGGAGAAATTTTTCAGGTTTTGGAAGAAAACCAACTACTTATAGAAATCCAAAGTAATCCTAGTTTTAGAAGAAATCCAATTCCTTATAGAAATCCAAGAATCTGTGTTCGCACGGTCCGCTCGAGCGTGAGACTTCCCGCTCGAGCGGAGGCTTCAAAATTGTGTAATTCATATAGGCTTCACGCTCGAGCAGAAGTTTCCACGCTCGAGCGTCGAATCACACCATCCAGTACTTTTTCAGGCGAAACAGAGATGCTGTGAGCTTGCAATCCCTGCTCGAGCGTCACTTTCCCCGCTCGAGTGGGACGACCAAAATTAGAAAATCTGAAAAACTTGATCCTATTACAACCTCGGTTTTGATCCATGGAAATTGACAAATGCACGATTCGGGTTGGATTCACATCTAATAAACTCATAGCCTCACTGAAATAAAAGGTGCGAAAACAAATATAACTGAAAGAAATTTTGTCAAACGGAATTGTCAAAAATAAAACCTAACAAAGATGAACATGAGGGAGGCATAAATCTTTACCGAACGGAACCGCATGAGAAGCCGCCATCAACTCCCCAAAATCTGTATCTTTAGCAAAAGGAATTCGAGTTGACGTTGAGGCAAGCACACTACCTGAGGCGTCTCGCACAACAACTCCAACAGCCGCAATTTTTCGATCCTTAAAAATCGCCCCATCAAAATTTAATTTAAGTAACCATTTAAACATCACAATTGCCATGAGAATTGCATAAACACAAGTAATAACAATCTACTCTGTCAAATGTGTCAAATAAATGTTAGTTTACTTGAGTTTAGTGCACTGTTACAATTTTACCAATTTAGTGGCATTCAACAATTTTCTTGTCTCCCAACATATATTTTATATCAACAATGATTCATATCACTAAAACAAAAGACCACTAATAGCACTAATGCATTGAGAATGCTAAAAAAAAAATAAAAAAAAAAAAGGCATAGGCAATGGGTGTTCACTGTCACATTATTAGTGGTGCTATTAGAGCACCACTTTTAGTGCTCTCAATCATTTTTCATTTTACATATGTTTGTTTATTGAAAGGGATAAGGCCAAATCAATTTTATATAAAAAAATTTAAGAATTTGAGATTTTACATTCTTGAAGTGTTGAGAGGCATTATTTACACTATAAAATATTTTTTTGTCAATTATAACCTATCAATTATGACCAAATTCAGTTTTGTTGATTATAACCTATGAATTATGGTCTATCGATTGAGACCATGAACTATCTTTAAACTAACTATGGCCACATTTATTACTATTATTATTGTTGTTTTTGTTATGTTTGTGCAGGATGCAATGATTCCAAAGCATATGACATATCTGAAAAGAAATGGCAACGTGGGCATAGAGTGGTGACAACTTGTGAATTTCTCATGATGTGCAAAGAATGTGGCTGTAAATGAAACTGTCTAACAGTTGCAATTTGAAGGAAGAAACTGCCTAAAGCAATTGTGGAATTTACAACTATAATGTTGAGCCTATTAATGGACCAAGGAAAAACAAGCAGGGGGATCAATCAACAACACATCATAAACTTTTCTCTATCTTTAGGAATAGTTCTGATCAAATCTTTAGGAGTGCTTTATCTTAATTTTTAGGAATAGGATAGCATTAGTTTGTAACCAAATTCTATTTATCGACAGAATTTTTGCACTCTTTGAAGTTTAATGAAGTTAATTTTTGTTATTTTTTAATTGTTTTGTTTGAACCACTTGTTGAAATTTATTTGCATTATTGGCGAAATTTATAGCCAAATCGTCTGTCGATTGTGACTTTACAGAAATTTTGCTGACAAAGTGGAAAACAAAATGGATGATGGAGAATGGAGAGGCTATAATAGTGATAGAGGAAGAGAAAAAATAAGAGTAAATTCTCTGATTTATTCAAAATAAAGATTTAGATATAGATGCTTTTGAGTAGATATAAACTAGCATAATTACTCGTGTTATGCACGAGTATAAATAAATAATCAAAAAATAATTTTTAAAATTAAATAATAATCTAAAAAAATTATCTACAATATTCAACAAAAATGATTTAGAATCAATTAAATTTTATTCATTTTTATCACAGTTACATTTAAGAGATTTTTTTTTATATATTTTTTTTCTTATGTCATTAATTGTGTACTCAAAGTTCTTAATAATAAATACATGTCATAATTTAAGTGGTAAAAATTAAAAAATAAATCACAAAAATTGTATTTATGATAAAATATATATACATTTTGTCTTATGAGTTTCGTAAATTTAATTTGTCATATAATAGTGGTAAATTACATTTGTTAATATAGTAATTTTTCATCTTTTGTGAAGTCTAAAAATTATAATTTGTCTTAGGTTATAAGATTTATGTAAAAATGAATTAAGATTCACTTGTGATATTAAATTTGGGCTTAACATTAGACTTACGCCAACTTGTCCTTCACCTAATCATTAAAAATTGTCTTATTCTGTTCCAAACTTATATGAATCTTTTGACCTATGTATTTATTAAATTAGTAAATAAATATTTGTAAATATTTTTTATAATAAAAATAAGAAATATGGACTTATTTTATGATTACTTATTAAAAAATTTGAACTATTGTTTTTTTTTATTATAAAAAAAACAATATATTTATGTTTAAAACAATTAAATGAATAGTTATATATATTTATGTATAAAAAAATTATTTAAGATAAAGTCACCCTAAATTGTAGGTCATATTCTAATCCTAATAAATTTAAATTTTATATTTAAATTATATCATAGTTTATTAGTTCGTAACTGATATGAGCTAATTTGGGGGTTCTAATATTGGACTAAATACTAAAAATTAGCCAAGAAAATTTAGTTCAAGTAGATTTTTTTGACCAATAATTCTGTATTTAAGCCTAGTCTTTAGAGAATCGTCTAGTTCATGTCCAATCCTTAAGTTAATAGACCTACCTATTTATTTAATTTTTAATTAAGGTAGTGCCGCAGCTTCCTGGTAGCCCATACCAAAGCTAGGCAAGCTTTCTCCAACGGCGTGTAACGAGTCTCATACTCTGGCATCTTCTTGCTCATATAGTAGATGGCTCTCTCCACTTTGTCCTCTGATTCTTGTGGGAGTATACAACCCATTGTAGTTTCAGTTACTGAAAGATACAGAATCAACGGCTTCCCCGGCTCAGGCGGTGACAGCACAGGTGGGTTCTGTAAGTATTCCTTGATCTGTTCAAAAGCAGCTTGGCATCGGCCGCCCCACTAGAATTTCTTTCCTTTCTTCAGGAGGCCAAAAAGTGGTTCACAAGTCAAGGTTAATTTTGAGATAAACCATCTTATGAATTGCACTTTACCTAGAAAGCCTCGCACCTCCTTTTCAGTCATCGGTGGTGGCATTTCTAAGATGGCCTTGATTTTGGAATGGTCGACTTCGATACCTCTCTGTGTAATTAGGAACCCCAGCATTTTTCCCGCTGTAACGCCAAACGTACACTTCTGAGGATTCAGCCGCAACCGAAATTCTCTGATCCTTTGGAAGAACTTTTGCAAGGCGGTGTAGTGGCCCTCTCTTTCTTTGGACTTGACAATCATGTTGTCCACGTACACCTCAACCTCTTTGTGGATCATGTCATGTAATATTGTGGTCGCGGCCCGTTGATATGTAGCTCTAGCATTCTTCAACCCAAACGGCATTACTCTGTAGCAGTATGTCCCCCACGGGGTAGTGAAAGCAGTCTTCTCCCGATCTTCAGGTGTCATCACTATCTGATTGTAGCCTGAGAAGCCATCTATGAACGAAAGCAAAGCATGCCCCGCTGTGAAGTCCACCAACTCATCGATATGCGATAAGGGAAAGTTGTCCTTCGGACTAGCTCTGTTTAAATCCCTAAAATTCACGCATACCCTAATCCTACCATCCTTTTTCGGCACCGGAACGATGTTGGCCAACCAAGTCGCGTATTCGGAAACCAGCAGGAACCCTGTGTCAATTTGCTTGGTGACCTCTTCCTTAATCTTAAGGGCCCAATCCGGGTGGATCCTTCTAAGTTTCTGTTTGATGGGTCGGGCCTTGGGGTCAAGAGGGATCCGGTGCTGTACAATCTCAGGATCGATTCTAGGCTTGTCTTCGTAGGACCATGCGAAAACATCTTTGAAATCTTTTAATAAAGAGACTAAGCGCTCGCGTTCATCTGAAGACAATGTGGACCCGATCTGGACTAGCCGCGGGTCCTTCTCAGTACCAATATTCACAGTAGTGATTTCATCCATTAAGGGTTTAACAAATCTCTCCTGCTTTTTCTCAATCAAGCGTTGCAAAATCGGAAGAATTTCTTCCTCGTCGTTTTCATCAAATTTTTAAAGTCTGAGTTAATGCAATAAATCAAGGGCACAGAAAAGTATTCAGAAACCACAGCCACATCATTCTCATTAAGCACATCCAAATCGTCCGATTCTTCGGTTACAACAGACTCAAAAGAGAAAGAAAAAGACGACCTGGACAGGACTGTGGCATCCGGGTTGTCACCGCCAGGAATACCGAACTCAGACTCAGTCGAGCTGGAACTTGATTCCGACTCACAAGACTCGGTGGAATCAGATTCCGACTCACTACTTGACCCGGTGCTGCTTGACAAAAATCCTTCCTCGTACTGCCAAATGAGAGAAGGTGCGATAGATACATCCAGAATGTTTGCTGGTAGGTCCGCAGCCGTTTCATTCCCGATCATGGACACCGAGAAGTTATCCCCCAAGCATTTCTATTCGATCGGAGGATCTGAAAGTAGACAAGCCAGTGCTACCCCCATTTTGATTTCAACGTCCTCAGACTCCACTTTCTTGTTCTGCTCAGCCTCAGCTAATGGGTCCGTCTGCTCTTCGGCAACGTCATCCCCGGATAACTGCAGGTCGAAGAAGATCTCAAACCCCGGCACGCGCTTCCTCTCCGCGTTCAACCATGGCTCTGGGAAGCCACAAAATGGAAATTCCTCCTCTTCCCGGATGAAGCGTCCGTTTAGGGTACCCTGGATGGGTCGGTGCATTAACTTAAAAGGCTTCTCTGCCTGCTTTGCTCTGGCTCTTCCAGCCATCTCCTTGTCTTTCCTTATCCAATCCTCTTTGGTGGGTAGATAACCCAAGCCAAAGGTATGTGGGTTGTGTGGCACTTCGGCCAATGCTGCGACGCCCTTCGGCCGCTCTTTCCCAATCCCATCCCGGGGATGTGTTGAAGCTTGTTCATGAGGTATACTGATTGAGCATTGACATACACCCCCTCATTAACAGCCAAAATGTTCTGCACGACTTGGGCCTCAGCCAGAGTGAAACCGGATAAGAATACATCCTCCATACCGTGCTCAATTTCTAGGACTGGTGTAGACACCTCCGGCGGTGGATGGATCGATGAATTCCCAAAAACAATGGCTATTCCTTTCCCATGGGGGTATTTCACCATCTGATGCAAAGTGGACGAAACTGCCTTTACTTGGTGCAACCACGGCTGCCCCAAAAGTAGATTGAAGGTCACAGGAACCTCTAAGACGTGAAAGTCTACCTCATGCTGTCCTGGCCCAACCTTGGTCTGAATTTGCATGGTCCCTTTCACCTCTCTACTTGTATTATCATACACCCTTATCACCTAGGTGGTTGGCGCAAAGTCTGAGGGTTTCAACCTGATTGCATAGGCGGTCTTTGCCGGGCACACATTGATGGCGGACCATGTGTCGACAAGCACCACGGGTATCCATTTGTTTCTGCACTCCACAGAGATGTAGAGTGGCTTATTATGGTTCGCACCCTCAGGTGGCAGTTCTTTGTCGGAGAAAGTCAACATCGGGGTAGTTCCTCCCGGAAAAACTAAGCCCACCAGCTGTTCAGGCGTGGTGTCTATTGAGAGCTTGGCCTTGTCCATGGCCGATAAGACAGCTTGTCGATGCACTCGCGATGCCATACGCAGTCCCCAGATGGAGATGTCTGCCTGTATCCTTTTCAACTACTTCAGTACAGCCTCTTCTTTGAGTTGCTTCTCTTTCTGTTTCTCCGTCTCCTTATCTTTCCCAGACGCCTCTGGCTGATCTAGATGTGGGGGCTTAAAATACCGTCCGCTTCTAGTCATATGATCGACTTCACTGATGTACCAGGTATCGTCTGGTTGATTGCTTTCCCAATCTTCATCCGTGTGGGCAAGACATAAATCATCGTCCTCCCACCACATTCCGTCAGCAGCCTACAGACACCTGTCCAGCTCCGGTATGACTGTTCTCGTACTCGCAGTACCTTCTGTCCATATGCTTGCAGCACTCCCTGTTCTCGCGTATACAACACTTTCATTCCCCTTATGGGATTTAGCTTTCCGGATTCTCTCAGACTCTTCACTTCTTCCCTGTTCTAGCTACGTTAATGCAGTTTGCTATACAAAATTCCATGTATCCAAAATGCCCAGATCCTGAGTGAAATTCTTGGCACCGGTGCTCTCCGGCAACATACTCTGATCTTCGGCCCTTCCAGCCACAACCGATATCCTTGCCCCTGTCGGGCCCTGTTCCAACTGAGATTCTTCAACAACGTCTGGTAGGTCATCAAGCCACCTGGTAACCTCTGCTGACTCTTCAAAGTCAGACCAGTTGACCGCCACGCCGTCTAGGTCTTGTTCATTGAAAAACTGGAGGTCAGCAAAGTCCCTTTCCATAGTCGCTAAGTCCTCTGATCTCTGATCAAATCTATCCCCCTGTATCACACAAAGCTCTGCCCCTGTCGGCAATTCCACATTTGGTCCAACCTGGCCTACTGACAGAATGTAGTCGCTCGGGCTGTGTACCTTCTCAGCAAAATCCTCAGATTCCTCAGATTCTGACTCAGCAATACCATTCTCCACTGAAGTCTCCTCTGTTCTGTCTTCGACAGTCACCACAGTTGGCTCGGGTTGGGTTCTGGAGATGTCCAACATGCACAAGTCAGTGCAGTTAGGGAGGAGCACCTCCGGCTTGGGTAGATGGGAAGGGGTGATGTATATGCTGGGGTCGTATGACGTAACCCTGGTTTGGATAAAGTTGATTCTTTTGGGAGGTGGAGCTTGGTTGTGTGGTGGGAGAGGGTTGGTTGTGACGTTGGGCTTTTCTGGAGGCACAATCACCCCATTATCAATGAGATCTTGAATCTCATGACATAATCGAAAGCATTGGTTGGTGTCATGACCGTGTTGCTGGTGAAATGCGCAATACTTGGCTGGGTTGTGGGTAGGGGGAAGTTTTTTCAGTAATGGCCGCGGCTCTAGGGGCTTCAAGTGCCCTTTTTTGATTAAAACCCCTAGAGCTTTGGACAGGGGCATATATAGTGGAGCGAAGGTTCTTTGGTTTTTGGGCGGGTATTTGGCTGTTTGTGTGTTACTTCTAGACGCACTGGAGAATGACATAGCTGCCATGGTTCTTGGAGGGGGAATGGTGGTGACCATGCTCACTTCTGAGGCTCTTGTAGTTGTAACACCGCTCGGGCCTGCATTAGCGTTGCGGTTAAAAGTTCTCCTGGGTTGCTCTCTATCATTGTCAATCAAGCCCTACTACAAGGCATCCTCAATCTGTACTCCTATCTCATGCAGATCTGAAAAGGTAGGGAAGGGGAGCACGATCATTTTCTGCATCAGCTTAGGCTGGAGATTGCGCACAATCATTCGAATTTGATCTTTATCGGTGGGCCTTAGGGTCATCATGGAGGCCTTGGCCCTCCATCTGGTTACGAACTCCAAAAAGCTCTCCTTAGACTCCTGCCTTGTTGTCTCAAGATCACGGGTCGTAATCTCGATTTGCGTATTATAAGAGTACAGTGCAATGAACGCCTCGGCCATCTCATCCCAATTTCTCTTGACATCATCTTCTAATTTTGCGTACCAGATGGCCGCCACACCCGACAGGGTCCGGCCGAACAAAGATAGCTTTTGTAGTCTGGTGAGGCCCATCGGCCTTAAGATATCTAAAAACAACCTCAGGTGCACCATGGGGTCCCCGGACCCATCAAATCGGTCAATGTGTGGCATCTTGAATCGGTCCGGCAGCGTTATGGCTGCGTCGGTATACCCGTCCTCAATATCAGGGATGAAATTTACCCTTTGGGACTTCTTGAACAACTTCTCAAGCTTGCTCAACTTTAATGCTGTAGGGTCTACCTCGACTCTAAGGGGGAATCTGGTTGATTGATAGGCGTGGGTGCCTTGGATAGTTGCGGTAAAATCAGAGGCGGAGCCGGCCTCGTTGGAATGTCTGTATCTTCTTGGGCATTCTGGACGTTTGCCGTCTCCTCAGGTATTGGGACTCTTGTTGGGGAAGGAACCTGGTGTGAAGGGGATGCCCCGGTTTGCTGCTGTAACCGGGTAATTAGCTCTGCCTGTTAGGCCATAACAACGGCTTGTTATTTGGCAAATTCTGCTTGACGAACAGCGTCCTCTTGCATGGTTTTCATGCTTTCCTGGAGCTGGCGCACCATGTCTTCCATCCCTGACATACTACCCTGATTTATCTGAACTGCCGGTGTATCTGCCTCTGTAGTAGGTTCGGAAATCTCAACCCGACTGTTTAAAGACCACTGATCTGGCAGCCTCAGTACCGATACACTGTGTCTTCTCGATCTCCGCCTGATAACCGGGGGTAAGGAATAAAACACTGGTTGTCCGTTGACCAGATCCTCAGATCGATTGAGTCGGCGACCTCTAATCCAGAGTGCTTGGGGAATATCTGCTGGGTCGGAAGCAATCGTGCTAAACTACCTAGTAAGAAGATAAATAAAGAAATAATAAATAACCAGACAAACGGACAGCATAACAACGTAAAATAAACACACAACACACAGTTAGGCATCATAACACACGGTTGATAAGTTGAATACACTGTTCCTCAATACTGATTATTGTCCCCAAATCGCTGTTCCCGAAAACCGAATCTGATACCTGCAGATAACTGACTCTCAAAATACTGAGCTGGTGCCCGCAGGCCTGATATCCAAACTTGTGAGCTGATACATGCATTCTTGTAGAGGCCAACTCTAAAGCACATAACAGATAAGTGAGAGCCAAAACACCCCTATGTTGGGGTAGGGTTTCCCTGTCCTATTTTGTCAGGAGCTAGGGTTTCACTACGCATGCAGCGGTTTCAAACAACTTAACACCGGGTAAGCAACCTGTCCTAGTTTGGAATGGTCACTATGGATTTCGAATATGCACTAGGTCAAATGGTCAACAGGGTGCCCCGGTAAAACCAGGGTTTGTGTTCCCATACTGGCAAAGCCCGTAACCGGTCAACCTTATGGCACGCAGCCACAGGCTAACCGCTCAGGAATAGTAGACGGCAAACACGGTGTCCTAGGCGCACCAATGCACATGCAATGCAAAGAAACACATGAGTGTAGTCAAAACAAGATATCATGAGTTTGAGTCAAGTTCTCTAATTCCCCAGCAGAGTCGCCAGAAACTGTAGACGTCCCCGAACGTCTCAGGAGGATGAATCCTGTTCTGTTCGTTTTGGGCTCACTACAGTTCGGACTCTCAAATCGTCATGGTTCTTAATCTGAACCAAAGAGTCCAAATCTGGCAAATCGTTTTGGAAAATAGATTTTTAGAAAAGAAGTACCAAACATGGACTGCTTTGCCAGATACAGAGTTGCCACCTAAATATTTT
Source organism: Camellia sinensis (assembly GCF_004153795.1). NCBI lineage: Eukaryota > Viridiplantae > Streptophyta > Magnoliopsida > Ericales > Theaceae > Camellia > Camellia sinensis. Next base: position 1,440,566 of record NW_021026243.1, read on the forward strand.
ATTTTGGGAAAATTTAGGAAAACCCTGACTCGTTTGCCTAAGGCCACGTGTCCGTCATCACCAAAGTTGCCTCGGCTCTGGAACTTGGGTACGATTGGGGAAGGTCAGCTATGAGCACCCCCTCTCGCCCGATCCAAAGATCGGCCTCTACTAACCCTGATATCTTGTTTTGAAAACATTACGTGTTCTTATTCCGGTTATTAGCCAGGATTTACTATGTTATGCGCACAACAAACAAGTATAGACTGGGTCGCCTGAATTGGAACGAAACATTTCATGTTTATTTGTTTGAAAATGGTTTGATGGTGCTACCCGCAAGTAGGCTAAGACATGAATTTTGCCACCCTCAAGTGGGCTTAAAACTTGCATTCAATGCATTGTTCCAATTTAAGTAACCCAACCTTCATGCACAGGCGTTCAGGCAGTTATATCATATAAGCAAATAGCCTCATGGTAAGCATGTTGTCATGGCAGTACTCACATGCATGCAAGGATGCTAAAGCGAAAAGACTTACAGAGTACTCCAAGCCAAAACAAAAGCTATGTTAGAAATCCATGCATGGTCCTAATTATACAGAAATGCCTAATGTAACACATGTAGGAATGCAACTACAATAGGCATGACTATTCTAAAATGACATGTGAAATGCTATAGCTAACACGTATTCAATTTGGGATTGAAATACAAATGCAGTTAGTATGATGTGCCGAGCCCGGTGCATGCAAAACGAATGAATGTATGCAAACATGTTATCATAAGCATGCTAATTGAAACATGCCTTAAACTAACCATCGAAAGCTAGTAAATAAAAGGGAAGAAAGACGTGGGGTTGGAAGACATACACACACTCATGCACACTTATTACACAATTGCCCTCACTCGGAGGGTCCGAATAAATATTACAAAACAAATAAATAATTAACTCTTCTAATTAATTAAATATTACAAATCTTCTATTTAATTAACAAATTAAATGCAGAAAGAGGATGGCTGCAGCCCCACCTTAGAATGCTAGGATGATGCATGCTCGACTCGCCTTGCCCGAAAACCCGTGCCATGCCACTGTTGCCTCTGTTTACATTGCCTTGCTCCTCTGAAAATTCTGAAAGTCCCCAGACCCATTTTGAATCACCCTCTGAGTGCTCTGGGGGATCACCGGCCACGATTCAAGTTCATCGGCCATGATTCAAGTTCACCGGCCATGGGGATGGACTTATCGGCCAAAAGTTACACCACCGGCTGGACATTGATGGTCGGTCGGCACTGTATCTGGCCGGCCGGCCATTTCTTCCTGTAGAAACCTGTTTTTGACAGTAGCAGAGGGCAGACAGTGCATGGCAAGGATATTCAAAGCAATGTATGCATGACTACTCTCCCAATCATGCTATGGACTCATGGGAGTGTGACCCTCGGTACTCGGGCCACCAATCACGTATTTCGATGCATGATGGCCTAAGGCACCAAGTTTGCAACTTAATGTAAATGCATGCATAAAAGAGATGAATGCCTTATGCCCTATCATGTTGGGGTCAAGGGCATTGGCGACCGAAGGTTGAGGCGTGTTTCGTCACTTTGAGTACGAACACACCTCACCCCTCATGCTTGGTTTGACACCCCAAACCAAACCATGCAATGCATGTATACAAACATGGCTAAAAAATGCAACGTGGCTCAAATATGCAACATGAGACTAAGTTACAAGGCATGCCAAATGCAAGGTAACCTATCATGCAAGAATGTAAAGTGCCAAGTATGCAACGCTACAATGCGATGCAACCTAACATATGATACAAGCATGGTATAATGTAAGCACGTAATTGAGGCAATATGTCAAACATGCAACTATACACAAGGAGGGACTTAAACCGAAATGGGAGGCCTCAGCCATATCCCAAAACAGTGGCCAAAAGTGCCAAAAATGATAGACAAGTGCTCATGCAAACATGCACACCAATGAGCCAAAAACCCAAGCATGGAAGGCTACTCTCAAGAATACTCAAAGGTGATATACATGGACATTAAATGCTCATGTTAAACTCTGAAAAGCATGCGAAGGATGATACCAAAACATGCTAGGGGATGGGTGTAAGATAGAAGGCATTCAAGGGCACAAAAGAGGGCATTACTCGACACCTACCCCAAGCAAACATGGCCTGAAATTTTCAATACAAAACAAAGTTTTAGAATGCAAAAAGGACCTCCAAAATCCACTGATATGGCAGCTAAAGGACACAAATCAAGAGGCATGCATTTAAGACCTATTTCAAGGCATAAAAGAACAACACTTCAAGGCATGAAAGGGATGATGAATGCAAGCATACAAGCATGGATTAGGGATTGAAATGGCATGAGAAATGATTCCAAATCACTAAAACAAACCAACTCAAGCATGCTCATGACTCACACACTAAAGGCTCACAAGCCAAAATGCAAAGAGGTTATACCAAACATGGCAAATATGATCAAATCAGTGCCTAACAGACCTCAAGCATGATGAAATATGACCAAGAACTTCACAAAGTTAGGCAAGAACATGGATGCATGGTAGACTAAATACATGATGCACTTCTAGGCAAAAGAGATGAATACAAAGCAAGTATATTAAGCATGGAAGGGGTCACTAACCCGACCAAAAACAGAGGTATAATATGACCCAAAAACCTCTGAAATGAAGCTAAGAACAACTAATCATGCATGTTACCCTTATGGGCCAAAAATGCAAACAAAAGAGAGACCAAGGGAGAGGGGTGTCCCTCCCATATGCAAGACTTCAAAACCCCTTCTTCACCACTGAAAATCCACTGGATTTCAGTGGTGAGAAGCCCAATACACAAAAGTCCCCAAAGCTTATCAAAGAGAGCACAAAAAGGGCCAAACAAGGCCTAAGAGGGGGAGGTCGACCCCCAACACCGAAATGAACTTAATGAAAGATCTTAAGCATGAAAATACAAGACTTTTTTCAGTTATACACAAAGCTTAAATCAGTATGCAAGATAGGTTAAAGACTAGTGCAAGATTGGGGAATATAAAGTAAATAATGTTACCCTTGAAGAACACTTCAAGAATAGCAAGCTCAGCCCTCTTCTTCTGATCAAAACCGACCAAAAGCTCCAAGAACAAACCCTCAAGACCTCCAAAGTCGAAGTATGGTGTAATAGTAGGTGACTTAGTACAAAACTAAGAACTAAATACACTTTTAGGCCCTCAAACACACACAAATGAAGAGAGAGAGGGAGATATATAGAGAGAAGATATATATATCAGAATATATATGTTTTAGGTCTGATTTTGCTGAACCTCCCAAATGGAGAAGAGAGGTCTCCTTATATAGACAAGGCAAAGGCTTGAAGCTTCTTAGAGAAGCTAAATGAAAGGGTCAAAGGGACCAAGCTTCTAAGAGAAGCTATCCCAAAGGTCCAAGCTTCTTGAGGAAGCTAGGACAAAGGGCCAAGCTTCCTCAAGAAGCTTGAGCAAAGGGTGTAATCTTCTAGAAGAAGTTTGGATCAAAAAAGGGGGCAAAGGGGCCAAAACAACCACACACGTGTGTGGGGGGAGGGTCTGTGCATCCCAGCTGGCACAACTGGCATGCACCATGCCTGCAAGAGGCAACAATGTGGTACCGGCCAGAAAAGGAGGCCATCGGCCAACTAAATGGTCCGTCGACCACACAAAGTGCTGACCGGCCATCACTAATGGCTGGTGGCAAGAAGACACGGCCGGTGGCCTCAAGCCATGGCCGGTGAGGAGTGGGAATGGCCAACAAGCCATTCCCTGCCCTCCAAACAAAAACACAAGTGTTTGGTGCAAAACCAAACACAACACAGTCGAGTCGAGAGGTCCTAAGGCAAGGCACGTAGCCGAGACCTCTGGGAACTCAAGACGAACACAAACGTGGATGATCACCAAGTGTTCAAACGGTGACGTTCAAGTCTCGAGGACTGTCAAAAATGGGGTGTCTATAGTAAGTCCTCTTGCACCCCTTCTTGTAAACTTTTCAAGTTTGAGGCTACTTGGATTTCTCATGAAGAATTCCAAGCAGTGGTGGAGGAAAATTGGTCTAATTATCAAGGTTCTCTCTTATCTAAGTTAGATAATCTTGCTCACAAAGCTAGCAATTGGAATAAAGAGGTTTTTGGCAATATCTTTCGTAGGAAAAGATGGTTGCTTGAGAGGATTGAAGGCATTCAGAAATCCCAAGCAAATATCTATTCACACAACCTCCATGTGTAGGAGATGGATCTCATTGATCAGTATAATAAAGTTCTATACCAAGAGGAAATTCTCTGGTTTAAAAAATCTAGATCTAGGTGGATTACCCAAGGGGATAGAAACATTAAATTCTTTTATCTCCTCACCTTGACTAAAAGGAGAAAAAGAAAGATTGATATGTTGAAAGGTGAGAATGGTGTTTAGATTAAAAGCCCTGCTGCTCTGAAACTGATGGTGTCTAATTACTTTACTAACTTATTTATTCAAAGTTCTACCACCATGTTGAATCACTAGAATCATCTGGCCACTCACACTGTTAGTAGTGATGAGAATAGTGTGCTGATGAATTTTGTCACCATTGAGGAAGTTTGGAGGGTAGTGAAGAATATTAAGGCTTTCAAAGCCCTAGGTAGAAATGGTTTCCAGGCTATTTTCTATCACACTTATTGCCATGTGATTAGTCTCTCTGTGTTTAAATTCATCAAAAACTGCTTTGTCAACCATTCCATTCCTTCTACCATTAATAGAACCCCGGTTGCTCTTATTTCTAAAATTAAAAACCTTGAGACTATTAAACAATTTAGATCCATCAGTTTGTGCAATGTGACCTACAAGATCATAGCAAAAATTTTGGTTAGTAAAATTAGACCTCTTCTTTGCAATCTTGTGAGACCTAACCAAAGTAGCTTTGTTCTTGGCCGATCCACGACTGATAACATTATTATCTCTCAAGAAATTATCCATACTTTAGAGTCTAAGAAAGGGAAAGTGGGAGGTATGATTCTCAAAATAGACTTGGAAAAAGCTTATGACAATATTTCATGGGCCTTCTTGAATCAAACCCTTGATGAATTTGGGTTTGATAAGAACCTTATTAATATGATTATGTGGTGTATAACTACTATGAGCACAGCTATTTTGTGGAATGGTGAACCTTTGGTGAAATTTAAACCTGAGAAGGGGTTGAGGCAGGGAGATCCTCTTTCTCCCTATTTGTTTGTCTTGTACATGGAGCGGTTGTCTAACATGATCAGTGTTCAAGCTGCAAAGAAGACATGGAAAGGCATTAAACCCTCTCGAGGGGGTCCATGCCTAACCCATCTTTTTTTGCTGATGATTTTATGCTGTTTGGGAAAGCTAATATGAGAAATTGCAATACAATCATGACCACTTTGGAGGAATTTTGTGAGATTTTTGGGCTTAAAATCAATGCCCACAAACCCAAGGTGTTTGTGTCTTCTAATATTGATAGAAGAGTTCCCGAAGATTTGAGTGCTAAGTGTGGTATTCCCTTAACTTCTGAGTTAGAGAAGTATCTGCGAGTCCTTCAGTATGGGAGAGTTACTAGAGGGCATTTCACCCATATCCTTGAGAAAATGCAAAAGAACTTAGCTGGGTGGAAAACTAAAGTGCTTTCTCTGGCTGGTAGAACTACTCTTATTTATGCTGTGAACTCTATCATCCATGCTTATACTATGCATACTAATGCTGTCCCTAAGAAAATGTGTGATGAGATTAACAGACTCAATAGAAATTTCTTATGGAGTGATACCCCAGATAGAAGGAAAGTCCACTTTGTTAAGTGGGATATGTTTGCAAGTCTAAGAATGAGGGTGGGCTTGGTCTAAAGAAAGCTAGACACCAAAATCTGGCTTTGCTGGCTAAACTTGGTTGGAAACTCTTGAATAAAAATGATAGCTTATGGTGTCCTGTCGTTCGAAACAAGTACTTGAGTAACACCCCTTTTCATAATTGGCCTACAAAAAGAATGCTTCCTTTGTGTGGAGAAGCATTCTTCAAACCAAGCATATCCTTAGAAAATAGGTGAAGTGGAAAGTTGGAAATGGTGCCTTGGTAAATATTTGGAAAGATTGGTGTTATGGGGATAAATCCTATGAGGATGACATGTCCAATCCACCCTAATCCATCCATACATCTGCTGCCAGCTTTGGTTCAGTGGTTGAGTATTTGCATGATCAAGGAGGATGAGATGAGGCAAAAATCAGTTTGATGCTACCTCCTAGCATTGCCACTGTTGTCCTGAACACTCAACCTTCTATTAACTCTCTTTTGGATAGTCCTAATTGGAGAGGAACTCAATGTTATGAATTCTCTGTGGCCTCTTCCTATGATCTAATCATTGGTCCTTATAGAGGTGAGGCAAATTGGGGTTGGATCTGGAAATTGAGACTGCCATAGAAACTTAAAAGTTTTATGTGGCTAATCTTACATGGAAAATTGTTAACTAACCAAATGAGGATGAAAAGGGGGTTATGCCCTGATCCCATCTGTCTTCATTATTGTGGGGTAGAAGATATGCAACATCTGTTTAAAGGCTGTTACAAAGCTAAAGAAGTATGGTTGGCTTTGTGTGGAAGAAACTGGTATATAGATATGACCAGGAAGACTTGGCAAGAGTGGCTACTTTTAAACTCTAAAAATAAGAGTCACTTTAATGACCATGCCACTTGGTCCTCTGTGTTCATTATGACTTCATGGAAAATCTGGAAAAACAAGAACTTTTTTGTTTTTGATAATATCTCTCCTAATTGCAGTGACAGTATAAAATTCATTCTTGATTACTCAAGAGATATTGATTGGGCTTTTAAAGCTTCTATTATTAATCCAAGGCCTGCATTTAAACTGATTCACTGGGTATTACCTCCTGCAGGAACACTCAAACCTAATGTGGATAGCAGTAGAAGCCTGGCAAGTAGAGGAGGATTTGGTGGAGTCTTCAAAGATGAAAGAGGTAGCTGGGTTTGTGGCTACTATGGTAAGATTGACAGTGGCACCAGTTTGGAGGCAGAGCTATGGGCTCTTTACAAGGGACTAATGCTGATACTTCAGAAAGGAATGCATGGAGTGGTCATTGAAACTGATGCACAACAGGTGGTGCAATTGATGGAAGAAGATGTAGCAAATAAATTTCCATTTAAAGGGTTGCTGGAAGATGCCAAGATCATCTTCAGGGGTTGTGAATGCACCATACAACATGTATTCATGGAAGGGAACCTTTGCACCAATGCTTTGGCTAAACTTGGAACTGCGAAACCTGAAGAAATTCTGGGGGTGAAGGATCCACCATCAGAGATCCAAAGCTACCTGGTAGCTGATATGATAGGGCTCTCTAGAGAAAGAGCCTAGCTTTGTTTACTTTCTGCTGTACCACTGCAATGAAATGCACCTTTGGCGACCAAAATTAGTGATTAAAAAAAATTTAGTTGCCAAAAGTTGTGGAATTGGCGACCAAAAAAATTTTTAGCTGGCAAAAGTATAATATTTAGCTACTAATTTTTTTTAGTCGGGGTGTATTGATTATTGGCAACTAAAACAAAATTTAGTCGCTAAAAATACCAAAATTGGGGACAAAAAAAATATTTTGGTCGCCATATATTGAGTTTTGGCTACTAAAACCATTTAGTTGTTGAATGTAAAATAAAAAATTATTTTTTTTATATTTGGCGACTAAAAGTTTAGTCGCCAAAAATATATTTTCAGCGACAAGAAAATAATTTAGTCAGTGAATCTTATTTTTCGGTGACCAAAATATTTGTAGTCGCCAAAACTACTATAATTGGTGACTGAAATTTTGTTTGGTCGACATTGATAGAAAATTTTTTTGGGGGGAAGTTTTTCAAATTTGGAGGCAAATCATTTATTACTTTTTTTTTTCATATATATTTGTTTTTATCAATCCACCCAAACCAAACCCAAAAGACTCTTAACTCTTGCTCTCCCTCTCTCTCAGGGACGACTCACAATTATTTTAGCCCCAATCGCTCACTGTTGACCTTCCACCATCGATCTTCCACCGTCGCACACCGTCACTGCCACCGTCACTGTCGTCGCTCGCCTTGTAACTCCTCGCATTACATTGCTTCGACATTGAGGTTTTTATCTTCCTCTCTCTATTTCTCTTACTCTCTCTATCTCTCTCCCTCTTGGCTTTGTTTTTCTGTCTCTCTTTCTCTATTTCCCTATTTCACTCTACATCTAGGGTTTTTTTTTTTTAATGTTGTAGGCTTGTGATTTATGTGAAATCAATGAACCAATGATTGAAGGAACATGTAATTTCTTAGGGTAATTGTTGTTTTGATTTATGTAATTTCTTAGTGTATGTATTACTGTTGTTTGGTCTATGCTTATAATTGTTGTTGTTTTTCACCCTCTTGGTCACCATGTGCCTGAAAAAATGTTCAAACGAAATTCATCCATGCTTGTATTTATTGTTGTCTTCTGACCCTTTTGTTCACCATGTGTTTGATGAAATGTTCAAACGAAACTGGACAATGCTCACGTGTTTGATATGTGAAGCAATCCAACATTGGAGGTTGAAGCTAAAGGAATTTTAATTAGGATGCTCTTCTTTTTCTCTTCAATCCATATTCCTAATACAAATTTAATTCAAGTTGAAGTAAGTTTGTTTGGGAGGCATTAGATGGTAATGTGGTGTTTTCCATTACATCTCTTGCCTATACTAATATCAGCTGATACATGCATGAAACAAAGCAATGCCTTCCATGGGAGCATTACTTTAAGATATGCTTGGGTAGTTATCCTTCATTCAATTGATGCATTTAAATGCAGTTTTCAAAATTAAAGAGGAGATAAGAATATGTAGCATTGAATACCCAGCCTCTCATTCCATGCAATTAATTAGTTCATGATTGCCTTGCATAACTGAATGTTTATCTTTATTTTTTTTTTCCGTTGAAGTTATGAAACAACGTTTTTTTTAATTCTAATGTAGTTAAAAAATAAAATATTTGTGAAGTAATCTAAAAAGAATTCAATAAATAAAATAAAAAATACGAAAATGTACTAATTTTTGTATTTAGTAAATTTTTAAAAGAATTTTTAACATTTTTTTTAAAACTTTTAAAGTGTATCTAAATAAAAATTAAAAGAATTTGATTAAAACATTTTTTTTAAAAAATACTAAAATCCAAAAAAATAGGAGTTAAAAATTATTTTTGAAAACTCCAAAACCAAACAAAGTCTTCTTGTTTCTCCATTCTTCTACAGGTGTGTGTGCATGAGATGGTGGGTTGCTTTGCTTGTATCATATGAAAAGATGCTCAACTTGGAGATGGATCAACAATGGGAATGTCACATTATTAAAGGGTCCCAACAAAAAATAAATAAAAGATAAAAACAAACAAAAATAAACCCTTCCCTATTGGTTGGCTTTGATGTTATGTGATATTTGAATTGCTTTTGGCATTATGAACATTTCTTTTTGAACGTATAATATAGATATGCTTTCCCACTGGACCTATATACATATATATATTGTTCATTATTAATCTTTCATTAAGTTATTGAATTTTTGTCATGATCTTCAATGGATTCTGATGTTATCAGTTTCATAAATGCAATGAAGATCTTTGTTTCATAATCAATGATGATGAAATATTTATCTTAATAAATTTATATTTTAAATTAAAAAATGGGATAGGATAAGTTTTAATTATAGATTATTAATTTTGAATTGTGATGATGTGTTACAACTGAAAAAAATTTCATTTCTACCGTACTATAATTTTCTCTATTTGAAGATGCTCTCAGTGTACAATTGGTTCATCTGCACACTGAATTGACAGTAGCCACACAGCATTTTTGCTTCATGTCTTTTCAAAGTTGTGTGTATTAGCTGTTTCCATCAATATTCTAGTAGACATATGATAAATTGATGAACTGAACATTTTTTCACACCATGCACTCACTGAGGACAAGTCGGCGTCTTTGGCTTAGCATGGCTCTTTCTGAGATGTTCTCACTATGTATCTTCTTGTCTTCAAATTATTCAGGGGACCAAGCAAATGAATGAGAGGACTCACATGTTACTACTACCCCTATGCCCTATGGTGATAAGGTTCCTGTGGCTCGATTTTTTCGCGCCCCCTTTCGAAAATTTGAAATAACCCCTATAGTTTGGACCCCCGTGGTTCTGAATCTAATCTCACAAGTGCAATGTGAAATTGATAAACACCAAGGAGTCCAAGTCCGACAAATCTTTTGGAAAATCAATTTTGAATCAAATTGCAAAAAATGGACTGTTTTGCCAGATATAGAGTCGCCACCTAAATATTTTATTTTTGGAAAATTTGGGAAATTTAGGAAACCCATGACTCGTGCCAAAGGCCACGTGTTCGTCATCACCAAGATTGTCTCGGCTCGGGCACTTAGGTACGAGAGGGGAAGGTCATGAATACATTTGAGCACCCCCGCTCGCCCGATCAAAGATCGGCCTTCACTAATCATGATTGTGATTCTTATCAACATTATATGTTTCTTGTTCCGTTCATTAGCTATTTTACTATGTGATGTACACACAAGGTATAGGTTAGTTTGCTCAAATTGGAACAATTCAATTTCATGTTTATTTTTTGAAAAGGGTTCGAATTTGCCACTTGACAAAGTGGGCTTAAAGCTTGTGAATTTTCCACTTGACAAAGTGGGCTTAAAGTTTGTAAATTTGCCACTTAACAAAGTGGGTTTAAACATACATTCATCGAATCATTCCAATTCAAGCAACAAGCCTTCATCCACAGGCACTCAAACAGTTTAACAAGTAAGCACTTAGCCACATGGCAAGCATGCTAGTCATGACAGTCACTCACACTCATGCAAGTATGCTAAAGCACTAAAAATTCACCTAGTACTCCAAGCTAAGATAAAACAAAAGAGTTAGAAAAATATACATGATTCCTAATTATACAAAATGGCTAATGCAACACATGCAATAATGCAACTAAAATAAACTCGGCTACTTAACATGTTATTTGCAACAATTTTATAGTATGCATTTAAACACGTATTCAACGAGGTAATAAACGACAATGCAAGTTTGAATGATGAACTGAGCCTCAGTGTATGCGAGACAAATGAATGGATGAAAACATGCAATATGCTAACTGAAACGTGATGTCCCTGATCTAACCATCAAAAGCGAATAAATAAAAAGGAGAAAGACGTGGGGTCAGAAGACATACACATTATTACAACATTGATGCCCTCACGAAGGAGAGTCCAAATGAATAAACTAGCTAAGCTAAACTACTTAACTAATTATTACAAAACGACTAATTAAACTAGCTAACTAAACTAATTAATTACAACATTAATTAATTAATTAACTAATCTAATTAAATAATTACAACACTTTAATTAGATACAACACAACTATGACTAACTAATTAATAATTAAACTAATTAACTAGTCTCGGGAACAAGGAAGGCCCATGCATGCTCAGTTTCCACCCGAAGAACGTCCACTGTTTGCTCCCGAAAGCCTCTGTTGCACAACCCCTAAACTGGTTTTTCCTTTTCCAGACCAACTCTACTCTACTTCACAAGCATTATGCTCAAAATTCACTGGTGGCCGGCATGCCAGAAGTGGTGGCCGGCCGGTCACCAATGGGAGGTTGCCGTCCAACACTGATAACCTGCAAGCCAATAATAGTGGCCGATCGGCCACTGATGATGCACCATTCCTTGCTACAACAGAGAGCAAACAGGGCAAAGAAATGGTATTCTCACAGGTTGTTTGCACTATGTATCCCTCCTTATCATCAAAACATCTTAAAGGAGTGATACACTTGGTCATCAAACCATTAATTCAAGCAATTTCATTGCATGATGGCTAAGGAACCAAGATGTACAAGTTTAATAAATACACAAACAAGGCGAAAACCATCACCCTATCATGCATGATTAAGGGCAATGGAAACCTAAGAAATTTGGCACATTTCATCACTTTTGAAAAACCTAAGTGATTCGTGATTAGATCAAGAATTAACTGTACCAATTCCCAAACAACTAAAACTAGCAATCTAAATCATCAAGCACATACGAACGTGATTTAGATTGTTATTTTCGAAATAATAAATCGACACAAACGATTTTTACATGGAAAAACCACAATTGGAGCACCTCCAATTGTGATAAAAAAAATCACGGGCGAAACGCCACAAATCAATCCACTATTGAAGAAAGAAAGGTTACAAAGATACCAAACAAATTACCCAAACGTTTCCAATTTGTCTTCAAATCTTCTATATATCTTTCACCGCAACCTTTATCTCAAAATTGATTAGATTGATGTTGAATCCACAACATCCATTGTCGATTCAACGACTGCACATAGCGTCAAACTCCTTCGCTTGCTCTGTGCTTAAATCTTCGGATTCCATCGAAGAAGAAAACTCTTAAAGAAGAACAAACAAACTCCTTAATATGTGCGTATCAAAACATGAGTTCAATACTCAATCAAACATCAAGGGAAACTAGCAAAGTGGCCCCGAAAGAAAACCCTAAAACCTTTAAAGAAGATCTAGAAAACGTAACCCTAGATTTGGAGCAACTTGAGATTTTATAGATGCTGAAATCACGAAGTTCGCTTGAGGGTAGGAATGAATGCTCGAGTGGAGACTCTACAATGCGTGTTCCAAACTAGGGTTCACGCTCGAGCGTAAGAACCCACGCTAGAGCGTAAAATCACACCATGCAGTATTTTATGCATACAAGCCAAAGTACTGTGATGGTGGAATCTCCGCTCGAGCGCCACGTTCCCCGCTCGAGTGGGAAGATCAAAAACAAAGGAAAATTACAACTCAATGAATCCCAAGTTTGTCCATGGGATTTGACAACAAGTAAGGTCCTAACAATCTCCCCCCTTTGTCAATTCCTGGACAAAACTTTTCTAACAGTTTTCCTAATAAACAAACCCACTAAACACACTAACTAAGACAATGGACAACCTCGACTTTAACAAAAACAAAAAAAAAAACATCAAAACCACTACAAAACCACAAGAGCTGAATTCGAATATGAAACACTTAATCCTTGAACAATCTACCTGTGGAAACAACCATACAAACCAAAACTGTGGAACCAGATAAGACAAATAGATCAAAATAAGCACAATAGCCAAATATATATCTAAACAAATGTCAAATATATATCTAAACAAATGTCAAAAGTATCCCAATATCCAGGCATCAAAAATATTTCAATATCCATGCCCAAAACCCAATAATAAAAAATATCTCGATATACATGCCCAAAACCTAACAAAGCCAAAAAAACATATCAAAATATCAAAAATCTACTTCCCCTTTTTGTTCGGGAGGAAAACACAAGTGAAAAAGAAACAGAAAACAAGAAAAAAAAATTGTGCAAAGAATATACTAGCCAAGATCACTGAGTTGGTGGCTGTGGAGGTGGCTGCATCTGAAGAGGAGACAAGATCTGGGAAAGATGAGAAGAGGACTGACCGACTGACTCCTCAATGTGCCAAGAAAAGACCTCCAATGTAGTGAGCCGAGCATCGGCGGTAGTCTCAAGATTAGTAAGCCGAGCCTCAAAGATATCCATCCAGCCCTCCAAGGGATCAAAATGTGAAACCATGGACTACTCAAACTGATGCAGCTGGCCTCGGATAGTATGAACCAAAGGAAACTGCTCCTTCTCATCAGTAGCCTCATCTGCAGTAGCAGCATCATACTCGGCCTCTTCAGCCATAGCAACGTCCCCTGCAACTGTACCAGAACTACCCACTCTAGAAGGGACCCCCCTGACATGAGACTAACTCTAAGAGATAGTCTTTTTGGTGAATGGGCAGGAATGAAAAGCAAAGCCATCCTCATCAAAAGAGGGAACCTCAAACTTGGCGAGAAGCCAGTTAATGAGGCAACCGTAAAAAAGACCAAGGTTATTTCGCTCAAAGGCAACGACCATTTTTTGAATGATCAAGGTGGCAAGGTTGATAGATCGGTTATGAGCAATGCAATAGAGAACAAAACCTTGTTCTTGATTTATTTCAGAGTTGTGAGTAATCACTTTGATGTTGGCACAAACACTGAGATTGAGTAATCGAAATGGGGGAAGAAGCTCATTTTGTTTGATCAAAGAGACATGGATCCACGAACGAGACGTACCACTCAAAGTAGTGGCCACCTTGTTGAAATCACAGATGGGTCGAACAGGGAAAGGATAATAACAAGGAAAGACTTGACCAATACCCAAAAGCTCACGAATAAGATCAGGTGTAATAGTGATAGACTTAGACCTGACCCAAGTCTTAAAAGAAGGGCCAACATCGTCAATTCCCTCAATATTACAACAAAATTCCCTCACCTAATCAAGATTTTGATGGTCGGAGAAGGAAAGAACCAAATCGCCCCCCAAAGGATCAAACAATGGACGAATGTAGATGGACTCAAAGGTGTTTGGCTGGACATTGCGTTCAAGATGAATAGTCCTAGTGGGGTAAGACTCTCTAAATAACTTGGCTTTTTCGGCGAATGGAAATCGGTTCATGTTATAAGAGGGGCAAGTGGTAGTGGACTTCTTACGTTTAGAGGTGGGCATGGCTGAACCAAGGACCCCCAAAGGAAACAACCACAAACCCCCCAACCCAATACAATAATCAAAATCAAAAACATAAACAAAACATTAGTAGAAGAATCCAAATATAACAACCAAACAGTCAAGAACAGTATTAAAATCAGTATGATCAACCCTCACATAACACAATAGAACATGATCCAGTATTAATAGCAGTGAGATCATAGTTATCATGAAGAGCAAAATAAAATCCAAAGAGACATGGTGAAAATCACAATAGAACAGAGATCAATGATAAAACCAATCGACAAAGCCCAATAGCCCACCACCCAATAGAGCATAAAACCAAAGATTCAATAGAATGACACAATATCATCACATTGTATACAAAAATGCCAAAACCAACATACCATAAATAGGAATAAACAATACAAGCATATGGGAAAAAAAAACAAAAGCAGTATTAAGATATTCCCAAAAACACACAAACTAGAACAGCACTAACAAGTGTGGATGATGAAGGTGAGAAGGAACAAAGACAACCAAAAACAAATAAAGAAAAGAAATTGACAAACGAAGAGAGAATCATACCTGAGATGACGATGGAGAACTAGATACAAAGAACAGAGAAGAGCACACCAATCAACAACCCAAGGAGGGATGATCACAGAGTCGCCAAAGGAACCCTAGGAGAGACAGAAAGAGAGAGAGAGATGGAATTTGGGAAAAAAAATGGACTGAAGAGTCGAGGGTTGGGCATTTAAATCGACCCAATCTGCTCGAGCGAGGGTTTGAATGCTCGAGCATGAGATTGAACACGCGTGGCTATGCTCGAGCAAGGAAGCATGCACTCGAGCGCCAAAAACACACGCTTAAAAGTTTGTTATGCCTGCAAAAATGCTGGAAGAAGGAACTATACGCTTGAGCATGAGAGTTTCTGCTCGAGTGGGGAAGAAAATCAACAAGGACCAAAAAACCACCTTTGCGGAGCAATTAAAACCAACTCGTACGGAGAAGTGTGACATAAAACAAACAGAAGTGAGCATGATAGCAAGAATATGACACTAAGATGGGATAATCCACAAACCATGAAACCTGCAAACTTGCAAAGCTGACATTATGAACACAAAATCACGAGCAAATTAGATAAAAATAAATCAATGATCATAAGCTACATGAGAATACACAACTCACAAGCAATCATGAGAGCTCACAAAATGAATGTGTGTGTCTGTGTGTGTGCAATCCTTGAGAGGCCACAGAGCTAGAGTTAATCCTCGTAGTGATAAGATGGTTGGACCTCCAGCAAGAGTAACGAAATATCATAAAGAAAAGTCAAACCACTAGGAATCAAGGGGTATTTGTTGAGTAAATGCGGAGGCTTTCCCTCAATCAAAGAGTCCTTTTTTTATTATTTTTTTTCTTTTGTGACTTTTCTTTTCTGTGGGCACTCATTGGTGGCTTGCATGCTCAAGAGTATGGAGACCAAACTAAAGAAGCATAAAATCAAAAAGGATGGCCAGGTTGGTGCCTCTGAGGTAGCCTTTTCCTAATGCTCGGACTTCAATGAACTGAGGGAGGAACCGTGAAAGTGAAAAATGATGGTAGATGGTTAAGAGACTTAACATCACCTATGATATACCAGTATAGGTCAATTCCTCCAATAATGTAAAAGATACACTGTTAGTGGTCCATAGAGAACTTTGATCACTTATGCAAAAATTTCTACAATAGTTTATCTCAAGAATGTGTACAGAATGAGATCATGAAGTCAATGAGCATGGGCATTCAGAATGAGCTATGAACAAAGAAGAATGAAATCTTGCAAGCAGCATAAGAAGTGTTCATATGAGTCTAAATGCAAGGATAACAGGAATCAATGAAACTGAGATTATAGTATCCAGGTACACATAAAAGGAATCACTCACACCCACTTAAGTAATAGGTAACACCTTAGTAACTGAGCACTACACCCAAGGTCTTTCTAAGGAACTCAAACCTAAGAAGATGAAAGGATTTTGTAAAAATATCAGCTTTTTGATGCTTAGTGGGTACATGTTCAAGAAAAAAAAGGCCTTCTTCCACTAACTCTCGAATAAAATGATGACGAATGTCAATGTGTTTGGTGCGAGAGTGTTGGACAGGTTTTTTAGAAATGTTAATGGCACTTGTGTTATCACAGAAAAGAGTGAGAGTGTTCTGGTCTATTCCATAATCATGAAGCATTTGCTTCATCCACAGCATTTGTGCACAACAACTCCCTGCAGCAATGTACTCAGCCTCCGTGGTCGAAAGAGAAATGGCATTTTGCTTTTTGCTATGTCAGGCAACCAAATTATTCACAAGGTAAAAACACCCCCAGATGTGCTCTTACGATCATCAGCACACCTTGCCCAGTCGGCATCAGAAAAACCAGTAATTTCAGCTGTAGTGTTGGTTGAGAACCAAATCCCATAACCCAATGTCCTATTCACATACATAATGATGCGTTTGATAGCAATCAGATAAGACTCTTTAGGGCAGGCTTGGTAACGGGCACAAACACCTACACTAAATGAAATGTCAGGACGACTGGCTGTGAGGTACAAGAGACTCCCTATTATACTCCTATAAAGGGTAAGATCAACATCAGTACTAGAGGAATCTTTGGAAAGGTGAAGACTGGTGCTCATGAGAGTGCATGCATGTTTGGCCGACTCAAGACCGAACTTTGACACAAGGTTTTTGGCATACTTAGTTTGAGAAACAAACATACCCGAAGGAGACTGTTTAATTTGAAGATCTAAAAAATAAGACAACTCTCCCATCATGCTCATCTCAAACTAATGTGTCATGCAATCTGAAAAGTATTTAACAAGATGATCAGCAGTGGATCCAAACACAATATCATCAACATAAATATGTGCAACAAGTATATGAGACTTAGTATGTTTCACGAATAAAGTCTTGTCCACACTACCCCCTTGAAAATCATTATCAAGAGGAAATGTAGTAATTCTATCATACCAAGCCCGAGGGGCTTGTTTCAACCCATACAAAGCCTTGTCTAACTTGTAGACATGGTTTGGACATTTAGGGTCCTCAAAGCCTTTTGGTTGCTCAAAATAAGCCTCTTCTTTCAAGTACCTATTCAGAAAGGCATTTTTCACATCCATTTGAAATAATTTGAAACCAAGAAAGCATGCAACACCAAGTAAAATATGAATAGATTCGAGACGTGCAACTGGGGAAAACGTCTCATCATAGTCAACACCCTCGACTTGTGTATAGCCTTGAGCAACCAACCTAGCTTTATTTCTAACAACAGTACCATTCTCATCAGATTTATTCTTAAAGATCCACTTGGTACCTATCACATTCATGTCACTAGGTTTGGGAACAAGAGTCCAAACATTGTTACGTTCAAATTGACCTAATTCTTCATGCATAGCATTGACCCAACTATCATCTAGTAAGACCTCTTTTATATTCTTAGGCTCAATTAATGAAACATAACACATATGAGATACCTTCTCCCGAATTTATCTTCGGGTTTTCATTCGATTAGAGACACTTCCAATCACCTATTGAGCGAGATGATTCAGTTTCACCCTTGCTGATGGTTTGAACTTTGGACTTATGGTGACAGGGGCATCCGGAGTGGTGTCTTTTTTGTGCACTCTTTGGACTCTGACTTACCTGAGAAGTTGGTGCTGTCTCACCTTCTTGTGCTTGGACCTCAACTTCTCTTTGAATTTGTGGTTCAGTATCCAGGATTGGAGACTCACCATTTTCTTCCTCATTTATCGCTGAAGTAGGAGAACCTGTGTCATCTATAACCACATTGATCGATTTCAATAAAGATGAAGTTCATAGGTTATAGACACGAAAAGCTCTACTAGTGGTTGAATACCCTAAAAAAATACCTTTATCACTTCGGGAGTCAAATTTGCCCAAAGGCTCTCTGTCTTTGAAAATGAAACATTTACTCTCAAAAGTTTTGAAGTATTATGCATTAGGTTTCAATCTTTTCCACAATTCATATGGAGTTTGTAAAGTGTCGGGCCTTAAATACACACGATTTATGACATAAACAGCAGTATTCAGGGCTTCAGCCCAAAACTTTGGAGGAACTTTCTTACTAAAGAGCATGACCGTAGCCATCTCTTGAACAACTCTATTCTTCCTCTCAACAACTCCATTTTGTTGTGGAGTAATTAGGGCAGAAAATTCATGCTTAATTCCATGCATATTACAAAAATTCGAAAGCGAACTATTTTCAAACTCACGACCATGATCAGTTCGGATTCGTATGATACGCCCAATAGAAACACCTTGTTCATTTTGGATTTTAAAGACTAAGGCTTGGAAAGCATCAAACGTATCAGATTTTTCTCTTAAAAAATTTACCTATGAAAAACGAGTAAAATCATCAACGGTTAAAAAAATGTATCTTTTACCTCCAATGCTTTCAGTGCGAGTGGGTCCCATAAGATCCATATGAACCAATTCAAGAGGACATTTGGTTATAAAGCTGTTCACCTTTTTGTGAGGGCCATAGGTTTGCTTCCCAAGTTGACATGGTCCATACACATGGTTTCTATTCTTACCCAGTTTAGGTACTCCTCTCACAAGCTCTTTGTTGGCTATCTTAGTTAGGTTTTGAAATTCATGTGACCTAATCTTTGATGCCTGTGGACTCGACTTTTTTCGCGCCCCCTTTCGGAGAGCTTGAATTGGTCCTACAGTTCGGACTCCTGTCACGGTTCTGAATCTAATCTCATAAAGTGCAATGTGAGATTGATAAACACCAAAGAGTCCAATCTAGCAAATCATTTTGGAAAATCGATTTGAAATCAAATAATGCCAAAATTGGACTGCTTTGCCAGATTACAGAGTCGCCACCTAAATATTTTATTTTGGCAAATTTAGGAAACCCTGACTCGTGCCAAAGGCCACGTGTCCGCCATCACCAAAGTTGCCTCGACTTGGGAGCTTAGGTATGAGAGGGGAAGGTCCTGAAATGACCACCCCCACTCGCCTGATCAAAAGATCGGCCTCTACTAATCATGATATGTTGGTTTTACAAACACATGTGTTCTTGTTCTGATTATTAGCTAACTTTACTATGTGACGCACATAAGCAAGTATAGACTAAAATCGCAAGAATTGGAACGAATTAAACTCATGTTTGTTTTTGAAAATGGTTTGAACGTGCCACCCTCAAGTGGGCTTAAAAACATGATTTGCCACTTCGTAAAGTGGGCTTAAAACACACATTCATTGAATTGTTTCAATTCAAGCAATCAAGCCTTCATCCACAGGCATTCATGCAATTAATCACTTAAGCAAATAGTCTCATGGCAAGCATGCTATCATGGCAACATGGCAATCACACTCATTCAAGCATGCTAAAGCGTAAAACTTACCGAGTACTTCGAGCTAAAACAAAAATTAGTTAGAAACAATGCATGATCCTAACTATACAGAATGCCTAATGCAACACATGCAATAATGAAACTAAATAGGCTTGGCTATCTAAGATGGCATATGAATGCAACAATTTGTTAACATTCTTTGAAACACGTATTAAAATAAGTATTGAAATACAATGCAGTTTGAATGATGCGCCGAGCCTCGGTGTATGCTAGACAAATGAATGATGCAAACATGCAAGTATAAGGTATGCTAATTGAAATATGTCCCTAATCTAACCATCGAAAGCGGATAAATAAAAGGAAGAAAGAAGTGGGGTTGGAACACATGCACACAAGCACGCACCCTTATTACAACATTGTGCCCTCGCGAAGGAGGGTCTGAATAAATAAGCTAAGCTAATTATTACAAAATAACTAATTAACTATTCTAGCTAATTAATTATAACACAATTGAATAACTAGCTATGCTAAGCTAATCAAAATATTACAACACTAGATTAAACTAATTAATTACAACACATGTATTAATTAGCTACAACTACCTAATAAAGTAATAAAGTGGCCTCGCGGGCGAAGGAGACATGCATGCTCGGTTGGCTTCCTTTCGAAAATCCACCACCTTGCCTTTGAATGCCTCTGTTTGCACTTTGCTTTGATCTCTGAACATTGCACCAATTTCCAGACTGCTTCTGCCTCAACACAGGAACATTTTGAACAACTTTTCCACTGATGGCCGGTTGGCTACTGTAGACAGCCCGAAACTTCGCTCCGCGCGCGAGGGCGCGAATTGTAGTTCTAGTTACTATAGTTCAGACTCCTGTCACGGTTCTGAATCTAATCTCACAAAGTGCAATGTAAGACTGATAAATCACCAAAGAGTCCAAATCCGGTAAATCGTTTTGGAAAATTGATTTTAATCAAAAAGTGCCAAACATGGACTGCTTTGCCAAATTTCAGAGTCGTCACCTAAATATTTTGTTTTGGAAAATTTAGGAAACCCTGACTCGTGCCTAAGGCCACGTGTCCGTCATCACCAAAGTTGCCTCGGCTCTGGAACTTCGGTACGATAGGGGAAGGTCTTGAAATGAACACCCCCGCTCGCCCGATCAAAGATCGGCCTTTACTAACATGATATGTTGTTTTTGAAAACACATGTGCTCTTTTTCCAGTTTATTAGCTAACCTTACTATGTGATGCGCACAGTATACAAGTATAGACTAAATCACTCAAGAATTGGAACAAAACATCTCATGTTTGTTTTTCGAATGGTTTGAAGTTGCTACTCACAAGTAGGCTAAAACGTGGAGTTGCCACCCTTAAGTGGGCTTAAGAAAACATGATTTTGCTACTTCAAGTGGGCTTAAAACTCATAATCATCGAGTTGTTCCAATTCAGGCAATCAAACCTTCATCCACAGGCATTCATGCAGTTAAACACTTAAGCAAATAGCCTCATGGAAAGCATGCTATCATGGTAATCACTTACACACATGCAAGGATGCTAAAGCATAAATACTCACAGTGTACTCCGAGCCAAAACAAAAGCTGGTTAGTAATCATGCATGATCCTAGCTATGTTAAGAATGCCTAATGCAACACATGCAAAATGCAACTAAGATAGGCTTGGCTATTCTAAGATGTCATGTGAATGCAACTAGATAACATGTATTCAAATTGGTATTGAAATACAATGCAGTTTGTATGATGCGCCGAGCCTGGTGCATGCAAGACAGATGAATGGATGCACGCATGCAAGCATAAGTATGCTAATTGAAACATGCCCTAAAACTAACCATCAAAAGCTGATAAATAAAAGAGAGAAAGACGTGGGGTTGGAAGACATTCACACACACACGCATACTTATTACAAAATTTGGCCTCTCGACGGAGGGTCCGAATAAATCAACTAACTAGCTACGCTAAGCTAATTAATTACAAACCGAATTGAAACTAGCTATACTAAGCTAATTAGAATATTACAAAGATGAAATAAATTAGCTAAATTAATTAACTAATTAATTACAAAATCAGCAAATTAACTAGCTAAACAAAGCAGTTAAAATGGCATCGAGGGGAGGGAGATATGCATGCTCGATTGTCTCGCTCGGAAATTCATTACCATGCCTCAAGATGCCTCTGTTTGCACACCTTCTGTACTTCTGAAAATTATACCAACTTCCAGAATGTTTCTGACCCACCTTAGGAACATGCTGAGTGATGGTTGGCCAAGAGGGATGGCCATTAGCCAAAGTTGATGGCCATCGGCCATTTCTCATAGTTGATCGGCAGCCTTGGTGGCCAGTCGGTAGCTTTGATGGCCGGTCGGCCATTGCTTCCTGCAATTTCTCATTTTGCTGCCACAAAGCACAAACAAAGGTATGGCAGTGTATTTGCAAGGAAATGTGTGTGCAACTACACTCCTTATCATGTCTCAAGCTCAAAGGAGTGTAGTGCTCGGCTCTCAAGCCACCAATCACGCATCTCAATGTATGATGGCCAAAGAGTTAAGCTTGCACAATGTTGATGACTGCACAAATAATCACATAGGACTTGAGAGGCCTCCACCCTATCATGCACAATCAAGGGGGGCAGCGACCAAGAAACGTGACACGTTTCATCACTTCAAGTATGAAACGTCTCATATTTCTTGTGTTTGGATTAACGTCCGATCCAAACACATGCAATACAACACAAACATGTTATCTTGGCATGTTTTACTTCAATTCATTTTGTTTACACATTTTAACATTACCAATCCATTCATTAATCCACTTGTCCAAATATGAGAGTCCTCTAATAAGAGAGAGGTCTATCAAAGAGAATGGTTTAAGGCATGGAAGAGACCAATGCCTTTGACTAGAAGTAACCCTCAAAAGAGGGTTAAAGCCATTTAAGCATAGGCCTCAATCCCAAGCATTAAACACAACCTCAAGACTAACCAATCCTCAAAACAAATCAAAAGTGAAGAAATAAGGGAGATGACAGATTTTTCAGTGCTAAAGTGGCATGATAAACAAGACTCTAACATGTAAACACTTCAAGTACAACATGCTAGAAGGCTTAAACATTGAAACTAGTGAATGACACAACACTAGAACCATGCAATACAATGCCCAATGGACTAAACCAGCCCTAAACGGACCTCATGCATGCCAAAACAGTTGCCAAAATGAGCTGAGATGATAGCATGAAAGGCAAGAAAATGATGCTCATGCAACGACTCACAAACAAGGCATAAAGGTGCAACTCTCAAGAGCACTTAAAGAATGAAAAACATGGAAGTGCGACAACACTATATGCTCTGAAATAACATACCAAATGATGCCAAGTGCAAATACCTCAAGCCAAGCATGCAAGATACCTCAAAACTAAAAGCTAGTCAAGGTTATTGCACTACAAGCATCATATGACCAAGAAGGCTCAAAATAGAGCTAAAGCATGCCAAAATATGAACAAAAACATGCCGGAGTATAGCCAAAATGAGCTAGAATAATAAGCTAAAGAGACAAGCATGCAAGGCTAGCTAGCAAGGATTACACTACAAGTGTATAAAGCATGCAAGAGGTGAGAAAGACAGTCTAAAACAGAGTTATGGCAGCTCTAGAAAGTCACAAAAATAAGCCTAAACAATGCCTCCAAGAAGTAGAAACACATGCTCTTCTGGAGGGCCAACAACACATGCTAACAAGACAAAAGAAGGGGGGACCACCCCCTCCTATTTAGGACCTCAAAATAGGGTTTTTAACACTTAAAAACCTCTGAGTTTTAGTGGTAAAAAGGCCCAAAAATTTGGATTTGAAGGTGGTGAGAAGTTGCACAAAAGGACTCACAAGCCAAGGAACAAAAAGGGAGAACAACCCCCTAGCCAAACAAGGCACAAACCAATAGTGCACAAAGAGGAAAAATAGAGTTTTTTGTAGTTCAACACCACCCCAAAAATAGCCCCAAAGTAGTTGAAAACTATGGCAAAACAATAGTGCACAAAGAGCTTAAAAGGGACAAAGGGTTACCTTTGAAGCACAGCAGCAAATCAGCCTCTTTTCTGAGCCAAACAACCTTCCAACAGCCCAAAAATAGGTTCCAAGGGACCTTAGCCCAATGATATGAAACTTTGATGAAGGATGCCTAGGCAAAACTAGAAGTATTTCTCTACTTCTATGCACTTCTATGCACAAAAGGGTAAGAGAGAGTGAACTATAGAGAGAGAGGCAGAGATTTAGCTCTAAAAATTTTCTAGAGAGAGAGGATTCTAGAGTGAGAAGCTCTCAAATTTTCTCTAAGCCTTCCAAATGTTCTAACCCTCCAAAATATGAGATATAACCTCCATATATAGCAAAAGCAAGAGCTTGGTCGAAAATATCTGAATTGGGACAGCTGGAGCAAGCTGGAAACAGCTGGAGGAGAAATATCGTCAAAAATTCTGAGTTTGGGTCACTCTTGGCCAGCCGGCCATCTTTGATGCCGACCTGCTACTAGTGATGGCCGATCGGCCATCTCCATGGCCGACTGTGCACATTTGTGGCCAATAAGACATTCTGTTCTGCAGGTCCAACTTCAAACGGGCATAACTCCTTCATATGGACTCCTTTTTAGGTCATTCTTGTGTCCAAATTGAAGCTCCAAAAGTAAGATTTCCAATGGTGAAAACCTTGAATCAAAATTCCAACTGTGATAAGAGATATCCCTCTTTTAGTGAAGGTTGCTCAGTTTCGGTCCAACCGGAATGATGCCCAACTTCAACCAATCATATCTCCCCCATCCGGACTCGTCTTTAGGAGATTCTTGGGTGAAAAATGAAGCCCCAGAAGTATTCTTTCCAACTGTGGTGTCCTCATAGCTTAAATCGAAGTATACAAAAGGATAGGCCCGATTTAGCGAGGACTGCTCGTCTTTCTCTTAACGATTCATACCCAATTTCTTCCTCAACTTGGTTTCTTCTCTCCTCTCCTCTTTTCTTCAGCACCAAACCCCTAAACAAGGTGTTTTGAAATATTTTTCAAAGATTTCATCTCTCTTTCATTCATTTCCACTTTGTCCTTGCTCGGTTTACCGAAAAGCGTAACATTTGACAAAATACGAGCCTCAGAACATCGTAGAAACTTCTTTTCAAAAATATTTTGAAAGAGAGGGTTTTAAGGTCTAAAAACCATTCAAAATAGTTTTAGTCCAAAAATAGGGTGTGAGGTTAGGATTTGACTCTCCTCTTGCCAAAGAAATCGAACCTTTGCACTACACAACTTTCATCACCAAAGAAGCCATCAGTAGCGCCCAAGTCTTAAGGGCGGTCAAAAATGGGGTGTCTACAGCTACCATAGGTGGCTGTTGGCCACTACCATTGGCCGGTCGGCCACTGTTTGTGGCTATCGCCACCACTGGTGGCCGGTCGGCCACCCTTTCCCAGGAATTCTCCTTTTTGCTGTAATAGAGAGCAAACAGAGGCAAAGTAGTGTATTCTCACACAATATATGTACTATTACCCTCCTTATCATTTCTCAAGCTCAAAAGAGTGTAATTCTTGGCTCTGAAGCCAGCAACTAAGCATTTTCAATGCATGATGGCCAAAGAGTCAAGCTTGTATAAAGTCAATGAATGCACAAATAAGACTCGAAGGACCACCACCCTATCATGCATGATCAAGGGTGATGGAGACGAAGGAGATTGGCTTATTTCATCACTTTAAGTATGAAATGGACCAGTCTACCTTATGTTCAATATAACGTGCCTGTTTGGCAGAACTTAAAAGCAGCTTATTTCAGCTTTCAGCTTAATTTAAGCTATTTTGATGTGTTTGGTTTAGCTTATAACTTATAGCTTATAACTTATAGCTTTTTGGAAGTCAGAAATCAGCTTATTGTTTGAGTGGGGCAGGAGATGCTTAATTTATAAGTCAGAAATCAGCTTATGTTTATAGTTATAAGCTATAAGCTATTTAGGCATAAGCTATAAGCTGTTTAGGCATAAGCTATAAGCACTTTCCCACAGCTCTACCAAACAGGGCCAACATCCGATTGAACACATATAATGCAAATACAAATGCTTATCTTGCTCAAGTTTTACTTGGTTCATTTCATTTACTCATTTTAGATTACCGATTAATCCTTTTACCGATTAAGTCCAAAGTGAAAGTCCTCTAATTGAAAACATGGCCTAAGCCACAAGTGTCTTGAGCATGAAAAAGCCTCAAGTTGTTGGTTAGGAGGAACCCTCAAGAGAGAGTCAAAACCATTAGGCATGTGTCATGACCCGAACCCACCCCTATGGGTTAAGGTCATAACCGGCCAGTAATCGCGAGATTACCTATGGCCTTAAAGAAAAACAGACATAACTCATCAGAGTGAAGGGGCCAAACGGAAGCAAAATTTAAAATTTTGTCCATAGAGCTGTGCTTACATGGCACATCAAATAAACCAAACATATAAACATTAATAACTCACAACGGAAAACAGTACCATAATGTTCTGTACAGACAGGATCATATAAGTCTAAGGCAACCCATCAAAACTATATACAGGTATACACAAAGTCCTCGCCAATATGACAAAATAAGCAAGACAACAAAAGAGCGAGGACAGGTCTCATGCGTGAGACGTGAGGGCTGACTCTCCAAAACTCGGTTGTTCCACACAGACTTCACTGGGGCTGGGTCTGGACCTCTCTTGGCTCACCTACAAACACATGAATGAGCGTGAGCGATAGCCCAGTGAATAATATCAAATAAGAAGATACAAACAATATGTAGAACAACATACTCCGAACGGCCTTGGGCCCAAATTCACATTTTTATTTAACATTTATATACGCAATTTAAGTCAAGTGACTGTGGTTTCAAACATACTGACCTTTGGCCCATTTATCTTTCATTCTTGTCAAAACGGCCTCTGGCCCATCCATTCATGTCAAACGGCCTCTGGCCCATCCATTCATGTCAAACGGCCTCTAGCCCATTCATTCATGTCAAAACGGCATTTGGCTCATCCATTTATGTCAAAACGGCATTTGGCCCATCCATTCATGTCAAAACAGCCTTCAGCCCATCCATTTCTATCAAAACGGCCTTCGGCCCATTCGTTAATGTCAAAACGGCCTTCGGCCCATCTATTCATGTCAAAACAGCCTTTGGCCCATCCATTCATGTCAAAACGGCCTTTGGCCTATCCATTCCTATCAAAATGGCCTTCGGCCCATTCGTTCATGTCAAAACGGCCTTCGGCCCATCTATTCATGTCAAAACGGCCTTTGGCCCATCTATTCATTCATATCAAACATTTGTCCATAATTCAAACTGGCAGACTCATAAGGCTTATAAAGAAATATGCAATTGGACAAATGACAAATTTCAAATATCAATATTACTCACAGTGATCGGCTTGTGGATTTGCCCTGGAGCTTGACCCTACACATCATATAACACATATGGGTCACAAACGATTCAATCCGTTCTTTAATTCACATATTCCTCTTTAGGCTTCATTCTTATCTCTTTAACTCAATTACAATGCTTAATGCATGCCTAAGAGTGCTTGCAAGCGAAAAAGAACGGAAAACGAAACACAGAACGATCATACAAAATTTTCAGAAACAGGGTCCCCGCTCGAGCGTGGACTTCCCCGCTCGAGCGGCCCCTTGAGGCCTGCAAAAGTACTGGATATGTCGAATTTACGCTCGATCGCGCACTTTGGCGCTCGAGCGGAAGGCCTCTCTACATGGCTCCCGCTCGAGCATGAACTTCCCCGCTCGAGCGGACGCCATGTCTGCAAAAAGTACTAGAAGTATCATTTTTACGCTCAAGCGTGAACTCGGACGCTCGAGCGGAAGTTCATCCTACATAGATCCCCGCTCGATCATGAACTTATCCGCTCGAGCGGACACCATGTCTGCAAGGAAATGCTGGGAGCTCGAAATCCCTACTCGAGCGGGGGTTCCCCCGCTCGAGCGGACATCAAAATTCTGGGTTTTTCAGAATGTGTTCTTGAGCTCAAATTCGACATTCCAACCACATTGCTTGCATATTATAGCTCCAATTTCACATATACTTGTATTAACATGGTACCAACACTAAAACACATCAACATGGAGCTCAATTTCATGACTCAAACACATGCATGGCTCATTTTCCACCAAACTCATTACCAATATAACAATTTCATGCATTCAACACTTACACCCTTGTAATTTGCACATGCATGTGGTATATTATTCTCATTCTCAACTTATATGATGAAGAGGTGGTCAAGAACATAATCTTTAACTAAAAACTCACATAGATCATGCATTTGGTGCTCAAATACGCAAATTCAAAGCAACTACATACATGCATGTAACATTCACCTTCAATTCAACATGATCAACTCAATTTCATTTCAATTCTTGTTCTTGACCATTAATCAACTTTGAACACACAAGATTACACATTACACTCATGAATTCAAGAATCAATTGCTTAGCTAGAGGCTCAATTTTTCCAATCAATAACAAATTCTTGAATAATCTTCAAGATCACCAAGTTTTGAGCTAAATTGCACAATTCTCTCCCTTTCTCTCTCTAAAGCCGACTCTCTCTCCCTCTCTTGGAGCCAAAATCAGCCAAATGATAAGAATGAGAGATTTTGAGTGTATAGTGCCTTTAAGGTAAGTCCCACTAATCAAAAATATCAATAATAAATAATTGAGCACTTAACTAATCGTTCTGAATCTAATTATTTTGATCCAAATCAATTCTCAATTAAATCCCACCGTAGGCTTTAAAAATTACGCTAATCAACATGGCGTAATCAATTTCGGGTTCTGTGGCCGATAAGGCCTTCAATTTAAATTCCAAAGTAGATTATCAAACAGATATTCCTACGGTGAACAGATAGAAATTCAAAACCACATATTTTCACATAATGGCACACAAAATCATATTAAACACATAATCATACTCATATTAAGGACCAATTAACATATTACAGAACAGGGATATCACAGCATGAGAGCCTCAAGTTCACACTCAAGCCAACAAAGGGCTCAAGACCACTTTCAAAGCAAATTAAAAAATGAAGAATAGAGGAAGGTTGCAAACTTTTCAGTGCTGAAATGACATGAAAAATGGCACTAAATCATGCAAGCAACATATGCACAACATATTCAAAAGCCAAAAGCATAAAACTAGTGAAGAGCATTACACTAGAAGCATGCAATATCAAGCTTAAATGACCAAACCAGCCCTGGACAGAGCTTAAACATGCCAAATCAATAGCCCAAACATGCTAAGATTAAAACATAAGAGGCAAGAAAAAAACATGCGCATATGATAGCTTGCAAACAAGGCTCAAAGCACAACTCTCAAAAGCAATGAAAGAGTGAATTAAGTAAGAGTGTGACAAAGATATATGCATTGAAATCACATGTTAAATGATGCTATATCATGCAATCATCCCAAGCAAAGCATGTTAGAGGCCTTAAAACACAAAGCTAGTGAAGGCATTTGCACTATAGCTATGCAAATCATGAGTCATATGATCAAAGCAGCCCAAAACAGAGCTAAAGTAGGCCAAATTAGTAGCTAAAACATGCTAAGGTCAAGTCACAAAAAGGTAGAAAAACATGCTTACATGTTAGGCTATCTACACTTGCAAACAAGAGACAAGGAGGAGAGGCCACCCCCTCCTATTTTGGATCTCAAAACCAAGTTTTCACCACTGAAATTCCTTTGGAATTCAGTGGTTAAAAGGCCAAAAAAGGTTGCTTTAAAAGGGTTTGAAAGATAGCACAAAAGGCTTCACAAGCCAAAGAGTAAAAGATGAGACAACCCCCCTAACTCAACAAGACTTAAACCATCATTTTAAAACTTTAAAAATAGAGTTTTTTATGGTTCAAAAATCAGGTCAAAATAGTGCAAAAGATCGCCAAGCAATCAATTAAAACAAAGCTTAAAAGAGGTAAGCCTTTACCTTTGAAGCACAGCACTAAAACAGCCAAAATTCTAAGCCAAAACCAAGCTTAAGACCTCAAACCAAGCCTCAAAGAACCTCAGCTCCAAGGTGAAGGTGTTTGGTCAAGGGTCTATTTGCAAGAGGGTAGAGAATTCTCACTTTCAAGCACAAAACAAGGAGAGAGAGAGAGAGAGAGGATTCTAGAGAGAGAGAGAGAGAGAGAGAGGAAATTTTGCTCACAAAATTTTGTAACCCCTCAAATAGGGGAGAGACCCCCCATTATATAGATATACAAGCCAAAGGCTTGCATTCATCCCTCCATACACATGTATGGAGATGAGCATTAGTGATCAACAGCTGGTACAACTGGCAAATAAATATCTGAAAAAGGAGAAAAATGGCCATCGGCCATCATTAGTGGCCGACCGGCCATCAATGTAGCCGACCGACCATCAACATAGCCGACCCGGCAGGCACAAGTCATGGACGGCAAGCTAAAGGGATGGCCGACAAGTCACCCTCTCCTCCAGAAGCAAAGAAACAAGCTCTTGGCCTATAACCAAGCACAAAATAGACAAGAATAGAGGCTCCAAGGCAAGGCGCTCAGCCAAGACCTTCAGGGACTCAAAACGAAGACGAACGAGCACAATCACTGGGTGTTCAAACGATGATGTTCAAATCTTGAGGACGGTCAAGAATGGGGTGTCTACAGTTGCCCCTCTTTGACAGAACTTAGAAGTCATGAAATGACGGGAGTGAATGTCAAAGCCCAGAGATGACCTATTTTTGACAAGGCCGAAGACTTAGACAAACAAGTAATCAAACCAAAGAATGATTGCGCCCACAGGCTGCCTACGTATCTGTAGACGTCCCCGAATGTCCCGGGAGGGAAATCCCGTTTTGTTCGTTGGGCTCACTACAGTTCGGACTCAAAAGTCACGGTCCTGTATCTAATCTCGCAGAGTACAATGCAAGACCGATGAATCATCAAAGTGTCCAAATCTGGCAAATCGTTTTGGAAAACAGATTTTTTGAAAGAAGTGCCAAACATGGACTGCTTTGCCAGATACAGAGTCGACACCTAAATATTTTATTTTGGGGAAATTTAGGAAACCCTGACTCGTGCCGAAGGCCACGTGTCCGTCATCAACAAAGTTACCTCAGCTCGGGAACTTGGGTACGATTGGGGAAGGTCACTTCGTGAGCACCCCCGCTCGCTCGATCAAAAATCGGCCTCTACTAATCCTGATATCGAGTTTTGAAAACATTTTGCATTTTTATTCCAGTTATTAGCCTAGATTTACTACGTGATGCGCACAGCGTACAAGTATAGACTGGATCGCCTGAATTGGAACAACACATCTCATGTTTGTTTTTTTTGAAAATGGTTTGATGGTGCTACCCGCAAGTAGGCTAAGATGTGGATTTGCCACCCTCGGGTGGGCTTAGAAAACGTGATGGTTTGCCACTCTCAAGTGGGCTTAAAACTCACAGTCAATGCATTATTCCAATTCAGATAATCCAACCTTCAACCACAGGCATGCAGGCAGGTATATCACATAAGCACATAGCCTCATGGTAAGCATGCTATCATGGCAGTCACTTACACACATGCAAGGATGCTAAAGCATAAACACTTACCGAGTACTCCAAGCCAAAACAGAAGCTATGTTAGAAATCCATACATGATCCTAACTATGCTGAAATGCCTAATGCAACACATGCAGGAATACAACTACAATAGGCTCGGCTATTCTAAAGATGGCATGTGAAATGCTACAACTAACAAGTATTCAACTCGGAATTGAAATACAATGCGGTTAGTATGATGCACCGAGCCCGGTGCATGTAAGACAGATGAATGAATGCAAACATGCTATCATAAATATGCTAATTGAAACATGCCTTAAACTAACCGCCATAAGCTGGTAAATAAAAGGGAGAAAGATGTGGGGTTGGAAGACATACATCACACACACGCACACTTATTACAACAATTGGCCCTCTCTCGGAGGGTCTGAAAGAATATTACACAACCAAAATAAATAACGAATTATTACACAATACTAATTACTTAACAAATGAATTAGGTAAGCAAAGTAAACTAGCATGCTATGCTACGTGCAATGGACTGCCTCAGCTCTGTTCCGAATGATGAAGGATGCATGCATACTTGGGTCGCCTTGTCGGGAAATTACATCACGATGCCTCGCCTCGCCTTTGTTTGCAATTGATCTCAGAAACTTGCACAAAGCTCCAGAAGGCTGAAACTCCACATTGAGAAGGCCACCGACCAGTTATTAGCGTGGGAGACCACTTGCCGGCCACCCTTTGTGGTGAAGACCAAAGAGGGTGGTCGGCCTGCCAGAAAATCTGGTCGGCCGACCAGTTTTCACCTCTGGTTTCTGGTTTTTCTGCAACAAAGGCAAGAGAGAGAAAAGGCAATGTATTTTCAACAAATGTGTGCATGACCACTCTCCCCATCCTTGCACAAGCTCAAGGGACTGTAGTCCTCAATCCTCGTGCCACCAATCACGCATCTCGATACATGATGGCTGAGAAGTCGAATTGCACGACTCGATGTGAAATGAATGCACATATAAACACAACAAGGCCTAAACTCCATCATGGGTGATCCGGAGTGTTGGGGACCGGGAATTGAGACACGTTTCATCACTTTGAGTACGAAACGTCCCTCGTTTCCTGTGTTTGGACTAACCCTACTCCAAACACAATGTAATGAGATGGCATACACAATGCGGCTCACATGCAACCCTAAATGCAATGCAATTGAATGACGCAAACATGTAAAGGATGACATGCAAACATGCTACTAGCATACACAACGCTATGAAATAATCAATGGCATACTCATTGCAAGATGATTCTATATGGCATACGCAATGCACATGAAGACTAACAAACACAATGAAAACGAACAAGGTATACACAATGCAATGATCAAATCATGCAACAACGTGAACTAAATGGCATACATAATGCAAGATGGACTTAAACCAATATGAGTGGACCTCAGCCACACTCACATCAGTGGCCATATGATGAAAATGAGACAATCAAAATACATGCAAGCATGCACGGATGCAAAGGACCGATCCTAAGGCACAACATGCAACTCTAACTAAGCATGGCAAAGGATGAAGTATGGCATGCAAACACACATTTTCCAGCTCTGAAACATAATGGACAATGGTCCCGAATCATGCAAATATGTCACACAATGCATGCTAAATGACCCGAATACCCAAACTAGTGAAGTGCATTACACTAGAGGTACACAAAGCAATGCACAAATGGCAAAACCAGCCCCAAACAGACCCTAGGTAGGTCCAAGACAGTGGGAAATTGGTCTAAAATGATGGCTCGGAATGCATTCAGATGAAGCCCATGCAATGGTCGGTAAATGAGGCATACAAGCCCGACTCTCTAATGCACTTAAAGAGTGAAAATCATGGGAATATGGCATGCATATAAACTCTGAAATATGATGTGCAATGGCCCCAAAACATGAAAACACCTCAGTATATGCATGCGATGGACCTCAAAACTCAAAGTTAAGCATGGATATTGATCTACAGGCATGCAAAACAAACATCATTCGGCCATGAGACCCAAAAACAGAGCTAAGGTAGTCCAAAACATGCACAAAATCAGTTTAAGGCAAGGCCCAAATATGCTAGGAAAGGCGGCCAAAACATCATGCAAAACAAGCTAGTGAACCATGATTTGCACTACAACTACATGAAGCACATGAGAGGTCACCAAGCCAACCAAAAATAGAAGTATGCCATGCCAAAATATGATCAAAAACCCACTGAAACTCAGTCAATGCATGCAAGAATGATATGTCCCTTTGAAAGGCCAATAAGAGGGTTATTCTACACATGTATAATGGACATACAAAATGGCAAAACCACCTCTAGAAAGAGGTTATGAGGGCCCTAAAACTCACTGAAAAGGGCCTGAAATGAGGCTAGGAAGCATGCAAATGAAGGCTCCTTTGAAAGGCCATGAAGAGGATTACTCTACACATGTAAGATAGACACCTAACATGGCAAAAACCGCTCTGGAAAGAGTTCATGCAGGTCATAAAACTCACAAATAATGGCCTGAAACATGCTCAAGAAGTGTGCAAATATGGGCTCCTTTGTAAGGCCAATAATGCTAGTAAACAAAACAAGGGGTGAGAGGGTCACCCCTCTCTGATTTTGGGGCTCAAAAATACATGTTAGCCACTGAAAATCTGCTGGATTTCAGTGGCTAAAAGGCCAAACCAAGGCCAATACAAATGCTCTAATGCATAGCTCAAAACAAGAGGAAATGAAGCATGCAAGGGCGTAGATGACCCCTAACAGAAAAATGGCCCTAAACAAACATGTTTAGAAGCTCAAACAAGAATTTTTTCAGTTTATGTCAAGGCCTAAATATGCGTGCAAATAGAGATAAACTATGAAGCAAAATAAGGCTACAAAGAGGGAAATAGAGACTTACCCTTGTAGAGAAGAAGGCTAGCAGCTTCTGGACCAAAGTAGGAACTTTTCAACCTCTGAAAATGAGCTCTGAGGTGTTTGGGTTGATAGTGGAGGTGTTGTGCTTGGAGGTGTAGTGCAAAGGGTCCAAGAACTATGGACTTTTGAAGCTTGAAGTAGAGAGATATGGAGGGAAGTGTATAAGCTTTAGACACAAAAATCTCAACCCTTGCAAGTGGAGAGGAGGATCTCTCTTACAGAAGAAGAGTTCCAAGGCTTCTCTTAGAAGCTTGGAGCAAAGGGACCAAGCTTCTAAAGGAAGCTAAACAAAAGGTCAAGCTTCTCTTAGAATCTAAGAGTAAAGGACCAAGCTTCTTTAAGAAGCCAAAACAAAAGGGTCAAACCTCGGAGGATGGAGCAAATGCCTCCCAACTGGCACAGCTGGATTGCATTCAGGGAGACCAAAAAGCAGAAGGTTGGCCGACCACTTGCCCTGGTCGGCCGACCTGGGGTCAAAATGTTCAAGTTGAAAAGGTGGTCGGCCTACCCATATTGGTGGTCTCCCAAGTGAATGCAACTCAATGGTGGTATGGGAGACCAGAAATTGAGGCCCAAAAACCAAGAAAACCAGCTTTCTGACAAGAAAACCAGAAAATCGACAAGCGGGGAGAAAAGTGGTCTCCAAGGAGAAAATGTGGTCTCCCACCCTTGTACCACCTCCCAAACAATGAAACTAGGGTCCATGCCAAAAATGAACCCACATCGATGCAAAACGAAGGTTCGGGGGCCAAAACGCGCAGTCGAGGGCCCCGAAAACTGACTGTTAAGCATCAAAGGTGGCGTGCGACCACAAAGGTGGTCTCCCGAGCCACAGTGCCCCTCTAGACAGAGGAAACATGGTGTGTGCCAAAAATCGAAGCAAACGGAGGTAGTTAAGCGGTCCCGAACCGAGGCACACGGCCGACGGCTCCAAAAATTGGAAATTGGTCTCCAAACGGGAAAAATGGCCTACGACCACGAAACGTAGCCTGCGGCCACTGAGAGATAGTCCACGAGACCTCTTCCTCCCTTCAGGAAGAGAAAATAAAGAAAATAGGACCTGGTTCACAAACCGAGGCAAGGCACGAAAAGGTTCTGAAGCCGGAAGGCAAGGCTCTCAGCCGAGACTTTGCAACCTCAGAACGAGCACAATATGCAACATCACCTAGCGCTCAGTTGGTGACATCTGAGTCTTAAGGTCGGTCAAAAATGGGGTGTCTACAGTATCCCTTTGCAAGGAATCAAACCAGCGTAGTTCAGGGTAAGTTGCAAATGATATGTACGATGCAGAACATAACTGATGATCATGCATTGAGACTGTAACGAAACATCTAGATGCAAATACCATGCAAAGAAACATACATAAGCAAGTCAACACGAACCAAACCATATTTCATGCGGAAAGGATGGAAGAAAATTATGCAATCTCAACTGCGCCTTACGCAGCAATGGTAAAGAATAACAACCGTCGGGTGCGCCCGAGACGGCAAACAAGATCCCAACGCAAGGCACATGCGAGGAAAGAAGTGGTGCGAACCTAAGGACACACCCTAAGGTTCCGAGTCATGGAGAACAGCGAAAACAAATGAAACACATCCAACTATTATGCAATCAAAGCAAAGAGCGGTATAAACATTGGAATCCGTCCAGATGCATTTAACCAAAGTATCATAACGCGTCGCGCGAGTGAGGAAAAAAAAAAGAGCAGTGCAAACACCGGAGGGTGGTATAAACATCGGAACACGTTCTAATATTTCTAAGCAAAACACAGTGGTATAAGCGTTGGGACATAGTCCAAACGCTTCTAACTAGAAGGGAGGTATAAGCGTCGGGCACACGGTCCAAACGCTTCCAACCAGAAGGGAGGTATAAGTGTCGGGCACACGGTCCAAACGCTTCTAACCAAAGGGGTGGTATAAACATCGGGTACACAACCCAATGCTTCAAACCAACGGGGTGGTATAAACATCGAGCACACAACCCAATACTTCTAACCAGAGGGGTGGTATAAACATCGGGCACATAACCCAATGCTTCTAACCAACGAGGTGTCGGTGTAAACACCGAGGGGACCCGAATGTTTCAAACCAACAAGGAGTGGTGTAAGCACCGGACGTACCCGAGTGTTTCTAACCAGAGGGGTGGTATAAGCGTCAGACACACGTCCCAAACGCTTCTAACCAAAGGAGTGTTCAAAGGACATGAATGATCTTACCTGAAATTCCTCTGAATGAACCGTACATACAATATCATCTGGTTGCACCGGCTTCAAATAAACCGTACATACAATATCGTCTGGTCGCACCATCTTTGAATGAACTGTATATACAATATCGTCTTGTCGCACCATCTTTGAATGAACCGTACATACAATATCGTGCCACTCGGAGGAGTTGCAACAAGTTAAAAAGATACACCTCGTATGTGCTGAGCATCACATACTGAAAACACGGTTCGGAGCTTCCGCAGAGGCCATTTGAGCTTGAAAATGTACTTCCCTTGCACTTTCTTGAGGGATCAAGGCACAAAACAACGAAACAACATCCAAGGAGAGCATTAGAGGCCTGCCGGCCACTCTGGGGGGCCACCGGCCACCCATCGGCCACAAAATAATGTCATCGACCAAAAATGTAACCAGTCGGCCAACACTGGTGGCCGGTCGGCCACCGATGACAGATTCGGGGCATTTTTGGCATTTCACCATGGGTCTTTAAATGTAGGGTTCCAAACCCTATTTCTTCACTTCCCCCTTGCCGAAAAACATTCCCCTTGTGCTCTAAATCACTTTCCCTTCCCGATCCGAGCTTCAAACACATTTTCAAACATCCCACAAACGTCTGATTCGCGAAACCCTCTTTGCACACTCCGTTTTGAACCGATTAAAAAGTGATTTCGGGATCCTCTTCTTGATTTCCATCGCTTGGGGTTTGTTTCCCCGAGTTACCCTTGATTTCAGTGTCCTCTCCCGAGCCCTGACCTTTTCTTCTATTTTTCCTTCATCGGAGTTGACTTTTCGTTGACTTTTGACATTCCGCCCATTCTCCACATTTGCGACCATTCTCTCATCCTTTCTTCGAGATGGCGGACGACATCTCACACGATGGAGCTCTTTCGAGGATGGAGATGGATCCCGAGTTTGAGCCATTGCCGCTCAGTATTCGACCGTTCGACCCAGCGACGTACTATCCTGAGGTCCACGTGCTACCTCTCGATAGCATCTGCCAGTTCAGGGGGTTTGCGCGAGGTGCACCGGAGGACCTCCTGCTACACGAGCCGGAGTCACATCGATCCCATGGCGCCTCTGAGGTATACACTTTCTCTTTATTTTCCTCAATGTAGATCACATTTCTTGTATCGCTCACACTGCTTTTCACCTGTTCATCCCAGCCACACTTGTGCACTGCATCTTTTACACTATCTTGCATCTGCTTGCCCTGAACATACCCTTGCACTTTATTTCTTACACTGCCTTGCATCTGTTTATCCTGCTTGCAGGGGGATTCACATG
This sequence comes from Camellia sinensis, assembly GCF_004153795.1. Taxonomy (NCBI): domain Eukaryota; kingdom Viridiplantae; phylum Streptophyta; class Magnoliopsida; order Ericales; family Theaceae; genus Camellia; species Camellia sinensis. The sequence goes on from NW_021026243.1 coordinate 1,478,496, forward strand.
TCTTTTGAGGATATAGGACCACCTCCGCGAGGGAGTGGTATATGGAGCTTCTTGAAGCCGTTTGTCACATCGTCGACGAGGCCGGTTTCGGTGCATTTTGCATGGGGCTCTCGCGTCTTATTGCGAAAAGGCCTCTACTGGGCGCCTTAGTAGAGAGGTGGTGGGATACCACCGATTTGCTCCACTTCTCTACAGCTGGGGAGATGACGATGACTCCCTTTGACTTCTCTATGCTCACCGGCATAGCAGTAGGGGGTCATTCGATTCCTTACGACACCGACATGGGCGAGTGGGAGGCCACTCAGATCTACCTAATAGGGATTCGCCCACCCATCTCCCGATCTGAGATGGTGTGATATTCATGGTTCACCGATCATTTTAGAGGGACGACGCCGACGACCCGGGAGTAGACCGAGTACTACGCCCGGGGCTTCCTTATGTTCTTGTTTGGCACTACCCTGTTCGCCGACCGGGTGAACACCGTCAGGCTCTACCTCATGAGCGCTTTGGTGGACCTGTCTCGCGTCCGATCCTACGACTGGGGCGGCGCAAGCTTGGCCACATTATATGGAATACATGAGCTCCACTTTTTGCCGAAGCGGGCATCTGCAAGGAGGCTACTGGAGGGCCTAGGAGGTACACCCTACCCTTCTGCTTTACTTTTTTGCATCACATTTCCTGTTCATCACACACACCGTACACTTTCTGCATACAATCTACTTTCTACTTTACATTATCTGTACACTGCACACAGTGTACGCTGCACTGCATACCATTTGCCTTCTAATTTACCTGAACACTGCACACAGTGTACGCTGCACTGCTTTACATTCTCTGTACACTGCACACACTGTACACCGCACTGCTTTACATTCTCTATACACATCTGATACATACTCATTGTTATCCTTCCACCTTTTATAGCTATGGGTGTACGCTTATTTTCCGAGGCTCGCCCCAGAGCTAGAGGTAGAGATACCACCCATGGTGTCATACTCACACAAATATGACGGGAGATGCCAGTGGAGGCCCCGAGAGTTATTCTCATTCTTCTGCTGATTCTTCGACACTGTGACCGCAGCAGAGGTAACTCAAACCTTACAGTTATTTCAGCTTTGCTTCATATTGCATCTCCGATGGCAGTTAGCAGTCTGTATATTCACTATTTGAAGATCACCTGGCAGCCATGGGCAGTGATGCCTGACGGGGTTAGAGCTCCGTTTGCGGGCGCTAAGAAGGCTTCCCGATTTCGAATCTTGCTCGAAGGCCCGCTCTGTTGGGCGTGGTTCCTAGGGGAGCGATTCCTGCGACAGAGCCTCGGCTTGCCTGAGCCGGTGGTCCCGATGCTGCCTCCTACATACATGAGGGTCATAGTGAGGTACACTATGCAGGAGATGATCGACTTCACCAGAGGTTGGGACTCCAACTTCTTTAGGCTTGAGGGCGATTACACTGCCTTCATCCAGATGTACCTCATGCCACCGCTGACTGGCGCTCGTAGAGGTGAGAGAGCCAGAGCTCTAGCTACAGGACAGAGAGCGGGAGGATCCAGGGCATCCCGGGCTCATGATAGGAGAGGTTCCCAGATGAAACGGAGGGCGAGGTGGCCAGAGTTGCCTACCACACTGACCTGCTAGGGATCGAGAGAGGAGACTTATCAGATTCGCATTAAGCTTGCACCAGTTGGTCACGAGCTTGCCGGAGTTCGAGGCCCAACCCCAGTATGTACCATACTTTACATTTTGCATATTCAATTCATTTCAGTTATGCTTTGTAGACCACTGATCATCTTAACACATTTGCAGGCTTCTATAGAGTACACCGGACAGGCTCTCGAGCTGGCGGCTTCTCTGATGAGGATGGTTCAGACTAGCCTAAACTTTCTCAGTCTCTACAAGATTCCGGTAAGTTTCCTTCAGGTTGCACTTCATGCCATGAAATTTTCTACTGATACATTAGCATTTCAACTACTATCTAACCCATACTGATCTGAATACATTACATTATCAACACTGCATTGATACACTATTCCCACACACCGCATTCAACACTATACTTATCTTTGCATACCAATAACTAATGCATTTGACAAACTGTTCTTTTCAGGTCCCTTTTCAGATGCCAGCCCCATCAGGCGCCCTAGTGGAAACTGCAGCAGGACCTTCAATGCCTCTCCCGACAGTAGAGAGAGAGAGAGACGAAGGACTCCGGCACGCAGCCGAGACACAGCTAGACATACTCATGTCCAGAGCGGTCCACCAAAGCCTATCCCTGAGGATGATGAGATAGATGAGGACGAGGAGCCAGCGAGCCCGTAGTCAGAGTCATTTGAGGGTAGAGGCGACGGCACCGGCTCAGGTTCTGAGGACGGTGGCAATGCTGAGGAGGGCTCTGAGGAGGGAATCGAAGATGCTGAGGAGGGCTTCGACTCAGGTTCAGATAGTGGTGCCGATGGCAATAGCTCTGAGTCCATGCCCAAGAAGAAGACGAAGAGGGCCTCTCGATCCTGAGATGGGTGACACAGATCCAGATGTTCTCTTTTGCTTTATTTCTATTTACTAGTTGTTAGCACATTGTACAACCTTAGGCAGTTTTATTTTCTTAAAAACTTGGTACTCTTTGTAAAAAGAAAACATGATTGGAATGAAAATAACTTTTTGTCAAAAAGTGTTGTATTTTTACGTTTTGAGCATCGCATCACATCACATCACATCGCACCATTTTACACGAAAACAAGATTGATGGAAATTGAAAATTGTATTGGCAATTGCTTAAGCAGGTAATGAACCAACCAACACATAACAGAGAGAGTAAAACAACTCAATGAATAAAACAAATACAACTCAATAAGCATAAACTACAACTCGATAAGCAAAACGACAACTCAATAAGTAGTTCGATAAAATTCTTAAAGAGAGACAGAAGAAATGCACCAAAAATGGAACAAAACACAGGTTCTTAGCACTTTCAACACATGGATGGACCAGAGAGCCAAATAAGAGGCGACCGGCCACAAACAGATGTTGCCGACCATCAGAAATGGTTATCGGCCACTAGTACTGGCCGGTTGGCTACAAAAGTGGCCGGTCGACCACCAACACTGGCCGGTTGGCCACTAGTGTATGGAACCTCCAGATTGTTGCCACTTGTTTTCCACTCAGCACCTTATCTTCTACAAAAACTCCAGCTTCGTGGTTTCTTCAATTCAGCTCTATTTTTGCCACAAATAGAGCCATTCTTTTCCGAAAAACTCTCGACTTGGATTGTAACTTTAGATGGCTTTGAAAAGTTGAATTTTCGAGGTTTCGGGATAAATGCACTATTCCCGCTAAGTTGTACTTTGCTGTGTTTTTCGTTCCTCCATGCTGCGGCTAGGTGTTGGAATCCGATTACACATGTTTTTAGCTTCGGGGGAGAAGAGATATGTCCCATAATTGAAGAATTCCAAGCTTTGATGAAATCCCGGCGTGATAAGGAGATCTTGCCCCAATCCCGTTTTGGCCACATCCAGGCTTTAGGACGAATGTGTGGGCTCACTTTACATGATGCTCGATTCTTGGTTCACAACAGTGAACTTGACATTCCAAGCTTGATTCATCGATTTTCTGATGCTGGTGACCGCAGCGACCGTCTCTAGCAAGGTTTTCGGTAACATGCCCTCTGCTTGTGTATGTTGGCCCATTTCCTGCTTGCCCCTGGCTTTGGAGGGTCTAACATTCGCTTGATAGAATTTGCCCAAGGCTTGAAAGAGGGCAAGAGCTGCATTGGCTTAGCACTAGCCGAAACCATGATGGGCTTGGATGCTTTCCACTGCCGGGAGACAACCAAGTTTGCAGGAAGTCCACTACTCTTACAGGTAATGTTTTCCACCGTTCTCACATGTGTTTCTCACATCACTCGGCCCTCAGGCGTTGTTTTTCTCTCAAAAACCCTTTCTCACTTTTCTTTCCACGTATACCTCTCTATTCTTTAATCTGTCTTATTTTTTATCTCTCCCCAGGTTTAGCTCATGGATAAGTTGAAAGTAGTGGACTCTTGTCCTGCATATTTAGCACGCAGCTATTCCTTTCACCCTCAACTTGTTGACTTGCCGAACGAGAGATGGTGGTGCCACTAGATGTGCAATAGGTCTACTGTTGACATTACTTGGCGTTGCCCCTAGTTTGATCTGCCTGAGATGAGCTACACCATGTCTCGCCAACCTAGCATTCAGTTGATTGGTTTGACACACTGTGTCTTCTAATTTCCATTTCAATTCCGGCGTCAGTTCGGACACGACCAGACTTGCCCGGAAGAGGGGATAGAGTACCCAGCTTCATTTCCAATCCGAGGCACACAGCTAGCTCGGTATTCCACTGCATGGAGAACAAGAGAACTTCTGGCCCCCGCTCCCTATTTCAGTTGCACCCTTTCTGGCGAATGCATAACTTGGCTTGAAGATAAGGCACAAACCGAGCCTACTTTGGCATCTGAAGCTTCCATAAGCGCTGGGAGGGGGCGCAGAAACACTTGACTCAACTATGCCCCAAGTTTATTGCTTTAATCTGTACTTTCAAATTTTCCTTTTGAATGTAATAAAAAGCAACTTCAATTTGTATCAAGAGTCGAAGAACTCTGTATTAAAATCAATGAAATTGAAGGTTGTGGGTACTGAAAATTTTCCTTTTGGTCCAAAAATGGTCTAAGTTGTAAAAAGATTAATTTGAACAAAATCAACTTTTATTAAAACTTTTCAAAACCATTTTCAATAAGGATCACAACTGGACACGCCCGGAATCTATCCTTCAGATGTATAACCCGAATCCAATAACTGCAAAGTTGCCCCTTGTCTGAATAGCACTGCACTGGAGATCACAACCGAACTCTTGGATGCAGAAAAGATGAGGATGACCAAAACAATCTCATGGACATAGTTGATTTGGAAGTGTTTATGGCTGGACTTCAGAATGAAGTTGCCTACGTATCCCAAAAATGGAAATCAAGCCTTACGTAGTTCGGTTCGGGGTTCACTTAGGTTTTAACACTCTCCTTTTGCGCTCTAACTTTTGCCAAGGCCACCCTTTCTGGGTTTTCAACCTTGCGAGCTCAGTTTTTCTTATTTCAAATTTTTTGTGCTCTAACTTTTGCCTAGGTCGGCCTTTCAGGTTTTCGGCCTAGCGAGCCTCTCAAGGGTAGTATTTCTTCAACTTGTCCATGTTGATTGGTTGGGAGAATTCAAGACCATCCAAGTCCATAAGAACAACAGCTCCACCTGACCAAATAGATTTGATGATGTAAGAACCAGTCCAATTAGGTCTGAACTTGTCCCTAGGGTCATGGATGGGAGCTCGGTTGTCTTTGAGCACCAAATCCCCTTCTTTCAAATTCCTGGACTTAACTTTCTTGTTGAAAGCCCTAGCAATCCTTCGTTGATAACCTTGGACGTGGTACAGTGCTTTCAGCCTCCTCTTGTCGAACAGCATAAGTTCCTCAAACCTGCTCTGCTGCCAGTTTGCTTTCGCTATCTAACACTCAGCCATAACCCACTGCGACGGTACCTCAACTTCAATCGACAAAACAGCCTCCATCCCATAAACCAAAGAATATGGAGTGGCCTCGGCAGAAGTTAGAATTGATGTTCTATAGCCCCAAAGAGCAAATGGCAGTTTATCTGGCCTGTCCCTGTAAGTTTCCACCATCTTCTGCAGAATGTGTTTGATGTTCTTGTTGGTGGCCTCAACAGCTCCGTTGGTTTGCGACCGATATGTGGATGACTTATGAAAAACCACGTTGTATTTCTCCAACAAGTCGATCACTTCCTTCTTGAAGTGGGAACCATTGTTCGAAATGACCTCATTCGGGACCCCATAACGATAGATGATACTGTTCCTGATGAACTTGGCTACGTGCGACGCTTTCAGCACTGCATAGGATTGGGCCTCGACCCACTTTGTAAAGTAGTCTATTGCCACCAGGATATACTCATGCCCGTTCAACCTCTTCGGAGTAACTGCTCCAATAACATCAATTCCCCAGACTGAAAACGGCCATGGTGAAGTCATGTTATACAGCTTCGACAGCGGGATGTTCATGCGATTTGCATGGATCTGACAATTATGGCATCGCCGAACAAAACCGATACAATCCTCCTCCATGGTTGACCAGTAGTAACCCTGTCTAAGAATCTTCCGAGCTAGCATCATTCCACTCATGTGTGATCCACACTCTCCTCCATGGATAGCCTCTATTAAGCGCTTCGATTCCTCTGCATCAATACACAACTTATGCATTTCCAGATGGCCTCATTTGTACAATTTACCCCCGCAGATGATAAACTGAGCAGCCATTTGTCATATTGCCCTCTTATATTTGGCATTTGCCCCTAGTGGATACACCTCATTTTCCATGAAATTCCAAATGTCATGATACCAGGGGTTCTAATCTCGTACTTCGTCTATTGTGGCAATCAACTCGTAGGCCGGCACATACCTCTGTTTGATAATGATTGGACTCATCCGGACTCCCAAAGGGATGTCTATCATGGAAGATTGAGTTGATAAAGCGTCAGTGAACCTGTTGCTCTCTCTTAACAGATGCGTGAAGGTTAGCTTCTCAAACCTGGGAATCAGAACATCTAGGGTTTGGTGATAGATTTTCATCCTTTCTTCCTTAACCTTCCAGTCTCATTTCGCTTGAGAAACAATCAGGTTTGAGTCCCCAATGACGTCTAATCATTTTGCTTCCAAGCCAGCGATACATGCCTCGTACTCTACTTCGTTGTTTGATACTTTGAACCGGAGTTTGAAAGCTAAGGGTATGTGGGAATTGTCGGGCGCTATCAGCAACACCCTGTCCCATACCCGTACTGGTTAGACGCTCCGTCAAAGTACATAGTCCAAATCTTTTCTTCGACCTGCAGAATGGCCTCATCCAGGAACAGATACTCTACTGCTTTGTCTCCCTCCGCCGGGTGACTGGCTAGGAACTCCGCTACAGCTCTTCCTTTCACAGACTTGCTCATCATGTACTTCAAATCAAATTCGAAGAAAAGAAGCAACCAACGGGCTAGCCTACCCGTAAGCGCTGGTTTCTCGAAGAGATATTTGATAGGATCTAATCTCGAAACCAGAATTACGGAATGAGCTAACATGTAGTGCCTCAACTTCCTGGTAGCCCATACCAAGGCCAAGCAAGCCTTCTCGAGCGGAGTGTAACGGGTCTCATATTCCAGCATCTTCTTGCTCAGGTAATAGATGGCCTTCTCCACTCTATCTTCAGATTCTTGTGCAAGCATGCAGCACATTGTCGTGTCGGTTATTGACAGATACAAAATCAACGGCTACCCTGGCTCTGGCGGGGACAACATGAGTGGGTTTTGTAGATACTGCTTGATCTGTTCAAAAGCAACTTGGCATCGGTCATCCCATTGGTATTTCTTTCCTTTCTTTAGGAGACCAAATAGTGGTTCACAAGTCAATGTTAATTTTACAATAAACCGTCTTATGAATTGCACTTTACCCAGAAAGCCTCGCACTTCCTTTTCAGTCCTTGGTGGTGGCATTTCTAGTATGGCCTTGATTTTGGAAGGATCGACCTCAATGCCCCTTTGTGTAATCAAGAACCCCAGTATTTTCCCTGTTGTGACACCAAATGTATATTTCTGAGATTCAGTCGCAACCAATATTCTCTGATCCGTTGGAAAGATTTCTTCAAGGCGGTGTAGTGGCCTTCTCTTTCCATGGACTTGACAATCATGTCATCCACGTACACCTAAACTTCTTTGTGGATCATATCATGCAAGATTGTAGTTGCAGCCCGTTGATAAGTAGCCCCAGCATTCTTCAGACCGAACGGCATCACCCTATAGCAGTAGGTTCCCCACGGGGTGGTGAAGGCAGTGTTCTCCCTATCCTTGGATGCCATCAAGATCTGGTTGTACCCAGAAAATCCATCTATAAAAGAGAGCAGCGCATGGCCTGTGGTGAAGTCCACCAATTCACCGATATGCGACAGAGGAAAGTCGTCCTTCGTACTAGCTTTGTTCAGATCACTGAAGTCCACACATACCCGAATTCTGCCTTCTTTCTTCGACACCGGAACTATGTTGGCAACCAAGTAGGATACTCAGATACTAATAGGAACCCTACATCTATCTGCTTGGTGACCTCTTCCTTGATTTTCAGAGCCCAATCCGGGCGTATTCTCCGAAGCTTCTGCTTGACGAGTCGGGCCTCAGGGTCAAGAGGGATCCGGTGCTATACAATCTCAGGATCGATTCCAGGCATGTTTTCGTAGGACTACGCGAAAACATCTTTGAAATCTTTTAATAAAGCGACTAAGCGCTCGCGTTCCTCCGAAGACAACGTGGACCCGATCTGGACCAGACGCGGATCCTTTTCAGTACCAACATTAATTGAAGTGATTTCATCAACCAAAGGTTTTACAAACTTCTCCTGCTTTCGATCAATCAAATGTTTCAAAATCGGAGGAATTTCTTCCTCCTCGTTTTCATCAAAGTTTTGAAAGTCCTGATTATATGCAATAAACAAGTGGCACAGAAAAGTACTCAAAAGTAGCAGTGGTACCATTCTCATTCACAACTTCTAGTTCGTCTGATTCTTCGGTTATAACTGACTCAAAAGAAAATGAAAAAGACAACCTGGACAAGACAACGCCATCCGGGTTATTAACCCTAGAAATACTGGACTCTGACTTAGAAGAACTAGAATTTCATTCCGACTCCACAGACTTTGTGGAATCAGATTTTGGTTCACTACCTAACTCAGAACTACTGCATAAAAAGCCCTCATTGTACTGCCAAACGAGGGAAGGTGCGATAGATGCATCCAGAATGCTAGAAGAAGGGCCCATAGCCGATTGATCTCCAATCATGGAAACATATAAGTCACCTCCAAGCTCTCTGGTGTGATCTGAGGATCCGAGTGGAGACAAGCCAGTGCTGCTCCTATTTCGAGTTCTGTACCATCGGACTCATCCTCTTTGCACTGTTCAGCCTCAGCTGGTAGGTCAGTTTGCTCTTCTGTAACTTCATCCCTTTGCAACTGAGCTCGAAAAAGATCTTGAAGCCGGGCAAATGTCGCTTCTCAAAATTCAGCCATGGCTCCGAAAAGCCGCAAAACGGGAAATCTTCCCCCTCCCAGACAAAGCGGCTGTTCAGGGTTCCTTGAATTGGTCTATGCACCAGCTCATAGTGCTTCTTGGCTTGCTTAGCCTTGGCTCTTTCAGCCATTTCTTTTCCCTTCCTTACCCAATCCTCTTTAGTAGGTGTATAACCTAGACCAAAGGTATAAGGGTTGTGTGGTACTTCAGCCAACGCAGTGACGCCTTTCTGGCCGCTCCTTCCCAATCTCATTTCGGGTACATGTTAAAGCTTATTCATGCGGTAGATGGACTGTGCACTGACGTACAGTCCCTCATCAACAGCTAGAATATCCTGTACTACTCGGGCCTCGGCCAAGGTGAACCAAGACAAAAAGACATATTCCTCGCCGTGTACAATTTCCAAGACTGGTGTAGTAACCTTCGGCATCGGATGTATGGAAGAATTCCCAAAAATAATAGCTACCCCATTCCCATGGGGTACTTCAACATCAGATGCAGAGTGGAAGAGACATCTCTTACTTAGCGCAGCCATGGCCGCCCAAGAAGTAAATTGAAGGTGGCTAGAACATCCAGGACGTGAAACTCAATGTCCTGTTGTGCCAGGTCAACCTGAGTTCTGATCCGCACTGTCCCCATCAATTCCCGACTTGTATTGTCATAAGCCCGAATCACCTGGGCTGTTGGTGCGAAATCTGCCAGCTTCAAACCGACACACATTAATTATAGATCTCGTATCAACCAAGACAACTGGTATCCACTTCTCTATACATTCCACAGAGATATATAATGGCTTGTTGTGCTCAGAGCCCTCAGGCGGCAATTCTTTCTCTGTAAAAGTCAAAGTCGGTGAAGCGCCACCTGGGAACACCAGTCTTACTAACTGTTCGGCGGTTGTGTCAATAGAGAGTGTAGCCTTATCCATTGCTAATAGGACGACTTGTCCATGCACCTGTGAGGCCATGAGTAATCCTCAGATAAAGATATCATCCTGAATCTTGTTCAGCTGCTTTAGTACAGCTACCTCCTCCTCTAGCAGTTTATCTTTCTGTTTGTCTGCTTCCTTGGCTTTCCCTGATGCCTCTGCTGGTCCAGGTGTGGGGGCTTGAAGTACCGCCCACTCCGAGTTAAAGAAGCAAAGATAAAGATCTATCACCAGACCTTGGACGTTCTGATTCCTAGGTTTGAGAAGCTGACCTTAACGCATCTACTAGGAGAGAACAACAGGTTTGCTGACACTTTATCAACTCTATCTTCCATGATAGACATCCCGTTTGGAGTCTGGATGCGTCTGATCATTATTGAGCAAACATATACGTCGGCCTACGAGTCTATCGACACAATAAATGAAGTGCAAGATCAAAACCCTTGGTTTTATGATATCTGGAACTTCTTACAAAATGAGGTTTATCCACCATGGGCAATTGCCAAAGACAAAAGGGCAATACAGCGGATGGCCATTCAATTTATCATCTGCGAAGGTAAATTGTACAAGAGAGGTCATTTGGAAATGCACAAGTTGTGTGCTGATGCTAAGGAATCAAAGCGCCTAATGGAGGCCATCCATGGAGGAGAGTGCGGAGCGCACATGAACGGAGTAATGTTAGCCCAGAAGATTCTCAGGCAAGGTTACTACTGGTCTACTAAGGAGAAGGATTGTATCGGGTTGGCTTGGCGATGCCACAAATGCCAAATTCATGCTAATCGTATGAACATCCCGCCATCGAAGCTGTACAACATGACTTCATCATGGCCGTTATCAGTCTGGAGAATTGACGTCATCGGCGCAATCTTACCAAAAGGGTCAAATGGGAATGAACACATTCTGATGGCAATTGACTACTTTACGAAGTGGGTAGAAGCTCAGTCTTATGTAGTGTTGAAGGCAGTGCATGTGGCTAAGTTCATCCGAAATAATATCATTTGCCGTTATGGAGTCCCAAACAAAATCATCTCAGATAATGACTCACATTTCAAGAAAGAAGTGATTGCCTTGTTGGAGAAATACAACGTGGCTTTTCATAAGTCATCCACATACCGGTCGTAAACCAATGGAGCTGTTGAGGCTGCCAACAAGAACATCAAGCATATTCTGCAGAAGATGGTTAAGACTTATAGGGACTGGCTAGACAAATTGTCATTTGCACACTGGGGTTATAGGACTTCAATTCGGTCATCTACTGGGCGACTCCTTACTCTCTTATTTATGGGATAGAAGCTATTTTGCCGATCAAAATTGAAGTTCCGTCACAACGAGTTATGGCTGAATGTCAGATAGCAGAGGTAGACTGGTGTAGACTCGACTCCTTTGCGCCCCCTTTCGGAGAGCTCGAATTGGTCCTATAGTTCAGACTCCTATCACAGTTCTGAATCTAGTCTCACAAGTGCAATGTGAAACTTGTTAAACACCAAAGAGTCCAATCTGGCAAATCATTTTGGAAAATCAAATTTTGAATCAAATAATGCCAAAGATGGACTGCTTCGCCAAATTATAGAGTTGCCACCTAAATATTTTGTTTTTGGAAAATTTAGGAAATCCTGACTCGTGCCAAAGGCCACGTGTCCGTTATCACTAAATTTGCCTCGGCTCGAGAACTTGGGTACGAGAGGGGAAGGTCCTGAAATAAGCACCTCCACTCGCCCGATCAAAGATCGGCCTCTACTAAACATGATATATTGTTTTATAAACCTCATGTGTTCTTATTCCAGTTATTAGCTAACTTTACTATGTGACGCACACACAATCAAATACAGACTAAGTCGTATGACTTGGAACAAATCAACTCATGTTTGTTTTCGAAAATGGTTTGAAATTGCCACCCTCAAGTGGGCTAAAACGCGGATTTGCCACCCTCGAGTGGGCAGAAAACATGATTTGTCACTTCGCAAAGTGGGCTTAAAACATACATCCGTCGAATTGTTTCGATTCAAGCAACAAAGCCATCCACAGGCATTCATGCAGTTAATCAAGTAAGCACATAGCCTCATGGCAAGCATGCTATCATGGCAACACTCACACTCATGCAAGTATGCTAAAGCGTAAAATTTACCGAGTACTCCAAGCCGAAACAAAAGCTAGTTAGATATATGCATGATCCTAACTATGTTAAGTGTCTGATGCAACACATGCAATAATGCGATTAAAAGGCTCGGCTACTAATATGGTGTATGAATCCAACAATTTGATAACATGCTTTTAAACACGTATTAAAAGAACTGTATTGAATTGCAATGCAATTTGAATGATGCGCCGAGCCTCGGTGTATGCAATACAAATGAATGATGCAAACATGCAAGCATAGGGTATGCTAATTGAAAATGCCCCTAAACTAACCTTCGAAAGCGGTTAAATAAAAGGGAGAAAGACGTGGGGTTGGAAGACATGCACACACGCACGCACACTTATTACAACATTGCGCCCTCGCGAAGGAGGGTCCGAATAAATAAGCTAAGCCACACTAAGCTAAGCTAATTATTACAAAACAAAACTAATTAACTATTATAGTTAACTAATTATTACATCACAATTGAATAACTAGCTATGCTAAGCTAATCAAAGCAATTTAAATAAAGCCAGTAAATGGCCTCAAAGGCGAGGGAGACATGCATGCTCGGTTGGCTTCCTTCCGAAAATCCATCGCCTTGCCTTCGGTTGTCTCTGTTTGCACTCACTGTGATCGCTGAACATTGTACCAACTTTCAGATTGCCTTTGCTCCAACACAGGAACACATTTGCACAGAAATTCACTGGTGGTCGGTCGACCACAAAAAGTGGCTGTCGGCCACCTTAACTGGACGGTCGGCTAGTTTAAGTGGCCGATCGGCCACCCCTTTTTCCAGACTTATGTTTTTGCTGCAACAGAGAGTAACAGAGGCAAAACAATGCATTTTTCAAGGAATGTGTGTACTGCCACCCTCCTTATCATTTCTCAAGCTCAAAGGAGTGTGGCTCTTGGCTCTCAAGCCACCAATCAAGCATTTTCAATGCATGATGGCCAAAGAGTCAAGCTTGTACAAGCTTCATGAATGCACAAATAAGACCAAAATAACCACCACTCTATCATTCATGATCAAGGGTGACGGTGACCAAGAGAAATGACATGTTTCATCACTTTGAGTATGAAACGTCCCATTTTTCTTGTGTTTGGATTAACGTCCGATCCAAACACATGCAATGCAACACAAATATGCTTATCTTGCTCAAGTTTTGCTTGGTTCATTTTGTTTACACATTTTACATTACCGATTAGTCCTTTAACCGATTAAGTCCAAAGTGAGAATCCTCTAATTGGAAAGAGGGCTTAAGCCACAAGTACCTTGAGCATGAAAGAGGCTTCATGCTATTGGTTAGTAGAAACCTTCAAGAGATGATTAAAACCATTAGGCATGAGAGCCTCAATTCCACACTCAACCCAACAAGGGGCTCAAGGCCATTTTCAAAACGAAGTAAAAAGTGAAGACTAGAGGGAGGTTTCAGACATTTCAGTGCTGATATGGCATGCAAAATGACACTAAATCATGCAAGCAACACATGCACAACATGTTAGGAGCCAAAAGCATCAAACTAGTGCAGAGCACAACACTATTGGCATGCAACACAAAGCCCAACTGACCAAACCAGCTCTGGACAAAGTTAAAACATGCCAAAACAGTGGCTAAAACATGTTGAGATTGAAGCATAAGAGGCTAGAAAAACATGCTCACTTGTTAACTCGCAAACAAGACTCAAAACACAACTCTCAAAAGCAATGAAAGAGTGAAATAAGTGAGAGTGTGATAGAGCTATACACACTAAAATCATATGTAAAATGATTCTACAACATGAAATCGTCTCATGCAAAACATGTTAGAGGCCTTAAAACACTGAGCTAGTGAAGGCATTTGCACTACAACTATACAAAACATGGTTCACTTGATCAAAGTAGCTCAAAACAGAGCTAAATTATACCAAATTAGAGCCTAAAATATGCCTAAATTAAGCTAGGTTAAGCCATAAAAACATGCTACCATAGGATGCTAACTAGGCATGGAAGTGAGACACAAGGAGGGGAGGCTACCCTCTTCATTTTTGGACTTCAAAAAATACTTTTTACCACTGAAATAACTCTGAATTTCAGTGGTAAAAAGGGCCAAAAAGTTTGACTTTAATATGTTAGAAGATGATGCAAGAAGCTTCACAATTAGGCAACAAAAAGGGTAGACAACCCCTTTGCACAAAATGATCTCAAACCAACATGTTAAGACACAAAAATAAGAGTTTTTTTGTAGTTGAACACCAGGCCAAAAATAGTGTAAAAAGATGGCAAAGTAAGCAACTAAAACAAAGCTTACAAGGTAACTCTTTACCTCTTGAAGCACAACACAAAATCAGTCATAAATTCCAGCTCAAACCACCTTTAAGAGCTCAAACAAGGCCTCCAAGAACCTCAGCTCCAAGATGAGGATATTTGGTTAAGGGTCTCTTTCCAAAAGTGTAGAGAATTCCCACTTTCAAGCACAAAATAGGGAGAGAGAGAGAATTCTAGAGAGAGAGAGAGAGAGGAAATTTGCTCACCAAAAATCCAACCCCTCAAATGGGGGAGAGACCTCCCATTATATAGAAATCCAAGACAAAGGCTTGCATTCATCTCTCCATACACGTGTATGGAGATGGCATTCAGTGCTCAATAGATGGCACAGCTGGCTAAGAAAATATCTGAAAAAAGAGAAAAATGGCAGTCGGCCACTTCAGGTGGCCGGCCGGCCACATCCCCTAGTCGACCGACCACTTCAAGTGGCTGACAAGGGGGAAAAGTGGCCGACAAGGCCCTTCCCTTCTCCAGGCAAGAGGCACCAATGTTTGGTCCAAAAACAAGCACAAAACAAAGAGGGTTTAAAGGCTCCAAGACAACGCGTTCCGCCGAGAACTTCAGGCACTCAAAACGAGCACAAACAAGCACAATCATCAAGTGCACAAACGATGACGTCTAAGTCTTGAGGTCGGTCAAAAATGGGGAGTCTACAGTTTCTCCTCTTTGACAGAACTCAGTCGTCATGAAATGACAAGAGTGAATGTCAAAGCCCAGAGACGACTGTAGACACCCCATTTTTGACCGTCCTCAAGACTTGGACGTCATCGCTTGGAACACTCGGTGATTATCCATGTTTGTGTTCGTTTGGAGTTCCCGGAGGTCTCGGCTCGCGCGCCCTGCCTCAGGATCTTTGAACTTGACTGTTTAGTGTCTGGTTTCACACCAAACACTTGTGTTTTGCCTTGGAGGGGCAGGGAATGCCTTGTGAGGCATCCCCACACATCACCGGCAGTGGCTAGAGGCCACCGGCTGGCTTTTGTTGCCATCGGCACTATTTGTTGCCGGTCGGCACTTTTTGTTGCAGGTCGGCACCTTTTGTTGCCGGCCGGCACTCTTTTTTGCCAAAATGGCATTTTTGGCTGGCCGACTACTGTGCATCTGCTTTTGCAGATATTTTAAGACAGCTGTCTTGCTTTTTGCTCCCCTCCATACACGTGTATGGAGGGATCTCCCTCTTATGAAGCTTGTCTTGTAAGCTTTACAAGACAAGAAGTTCTATAAAGAGAGGGCCTCTCTCTTGTTGCAAGGGTTAGAGACTTTAGACATTTTAGAGACAAAAAATACAGAGAGAAGCTCTGGTTTTTAGGGTTAGGATCCATACATATCCTATCTCTCCTTTTCTCTCTTTGTGTTCTAGGTGTTTTGTGCCTTACTATTGTACACAAACACCTAGTGTTTCACCTTTCTTTGGCTCCTGAGGTTCTAAGGGGCTGATTTTGGTGTTTTGGTGTTGGATTCAAGCCAAGGAGGGCCATTGGAGCATCACTGTTGAAGAGGTCTTCAAGGGTAAGAATCTCACC
>NW_021026243.1:1494490-1531159 GCF_004153795.1 Camellia sinensis
TGAGAAGCTGTCCCATTATCCCATTTTGCATCTTTGTTTTTACCTATCTTAAAATCGTTTCGAGGGCTAGTGTATAATACAAAAGTTCTGTTTTTAGACCCTCTTGATGGTTATTAAGGTGTTGTGGTTTGGAGGTGTTTGACCCCTCATAGGCCTTGAAAGCCCCATTTTGAGCCATTTTGAGCAAGCTTCGAGACTTGGTGTTGGGTCTATCAACCCCCAAACTTGACTTGAGGGATTTGAGTGGTGAGATGGTGCCTTTGAAAGTCTCCAAAAGGAGAAGGCCACCCCCTCTCCTTGTTGCCTTAAATGGACCATTTTGGCTCTTGAGAAGCACCTAGCTAGGCTTCATGTTGAACCATGCCTTAGTTGTTTTTGTGCTATATGTCATATATGCCTCTGTTTTGTGGTTTTGGTACCCATGCATGCTAGCATACAACCATGTAATGCCATGTTATTGCTTCAATGTGCCTTAAGTTGTTACCCTTGTTGGAGCATGTTTTAGGCTAGTCGTGAAGGTTTTGGCATATTTTGCCATGTTTTAGGTCTGCCATGGTTGTTTGGGTCGGATTTGGCATGCTAGTTTAGCCCCTTGCATTCCGGCTTGTTGGCCTTAGTATGTGAATGTTATAGCATGACATTTTGCATTGATTTGTTTTGGAATCATCCACCATGTCATTCAGTCCTATTTGCTGCCTATATGTTTACCCTTGGATGCATCTTTAATGCTTGGAAGCGTGTGTAGTATGCTCCATGTTTGGTGATTATGCATGCTTTGTTTTTGGCCACTTGAGCCATCTAAGTGTCCTTAGGCCTTGTCTTAAGTGCTAAACTTGTTTTGTCAATAAGTTCATGCATTGTTTGTCTTGCTAAGTGTGAGTTCAATACTCCATTGGTTACTTTGAGTACTTGGACCTATTTGCATGCTAAAGTTTTAGCTTATCTTGTTGCTTGGTTTGACATCATCCTAACATGATTATAATGCTTACCTGCATGCACATGTCCATGATTAACCTTCTTCAAAGGGTTTGAGAGTTGTTCTCCAATTTGTGCCTAAGTGTGGCCTAACATGTGCATGCGTGTATGTGTGTTTTGGTCCCGTTTTGGTCACTTTGGCCCTTGTTTTAGGCCTAATTAGAGCTGCCTAATCATGTATAAGTCCTCTTTTTCATCCATTTGCATTGCCTCATGTTTGCTTGTATGCTTGCAATAATGCTTGCCATGCCATGTTGCATCCTAGCTTGCATGCTAGGTTGCATGCATCTTGCATGCATGCCTTGTTCCTTGACTGATGATAAGGAATTGGGCCTTGATGTGTTTGTTGGTTGCATTTCATTGCATGAAAAGTTGCACACTTGTCACTTGCCATCATGCATGTAATGCGTGATTGTGGTCCGAGAACCGAGAAGTATGTCCCTTGAGTTCTTACCATTTAGGGGATATTGGATTGGGCAATATGCTAATTGTGGCTGCCATGCTTTGCCTTGCCTCTGTGCGTCAATTGCAGATTCTGCAGGAACACTCTGCCGACCGAACAGTGCCAAGCCGCCGGCCACTCCCATATCTGCCGATGGCATCACCATGATCGTGGCCATAACCACACTGCCGTTTTCTGAGATTTTGGCAAGCTCCAGAGGAGTAAGGAAGGAAAAACAGGGCAGCCTATGCAGGCGGTGCATTCCGAGGAAGATCCCAGGCATGCGTTGCATTTGGCTCTCCTTCCCGAGGCGTATTATCTGTTTTCCTAGCTTAATTAGTTCATTATATTAAGGCAATTGTAATATTAATAGTTCGTAGTTAATTAATTTGTAATATTTTTGTCCCTCGGTGAGGGCAACTTTGTAATAAGCTGTGTGTGGTGAGTGTGTGAATGTCTTCAATCCCCACTTCTTCTTCCCTTTTACTACCCGCTTGATGGTTAGTAATAGGACATGTTCAAATTAGCATACCTTTGCTAATGCATGCGTGCATTCTCATTTGTCCTGCAATGCACCGGGGCTCGGACATCATGCTAATTGATTTGTACTTCATTCCAAATTGAATACGTGCATCAATTTGATTGCATTTCACATGCCATGTTAGGTAGCCGAGCCTATTCTGCACATGTTGTATTGCATGCATTAGGCACTTAACATGTAACTTGGATCATGCATGTCTCTAACAAGTTCTTTTGTTTGGCGTGAGTACTATGTAAGTATTTTATTGCTTTAGCATACGCATGCGTGTGAAGCTACCAGACAGTATTTGTTACCATGTTTGGCTAGATGCTTACGTTGATTATTACCTGTTTGAATGCCTGTGGGTGAAGGTTAGATTGCCTGAGTTGAAAAACTCATTAAAATCCGTGTTTTAGCCTACCGCGAGTAGGCAATTTCCAAAACGTTTTTCAAGAAACAAACGGAGATGCAATGCTTGTTTCCAAATTAGGCAATCTGTCTTACTTTGCTGTGCGCATTAACATAGTAATTCAGGCTAATAACCGGAATAAGAACACATAAAGTTTTCGAAAAACGGATACATGATTAGTAAGAGCCGGTCTGTCGGACCGGGCGAGGGGGGTGCTATAGCTGGACCTTCCCCGGATTGTACCCAAGCTCCCGAGCCGAGACAACTCCGGTGATGGCGGACATGTGCCTTCGGCACCGAGTCAGGGTTTCCTAAATTTCCCTTTTAAAAAATATTAGGTGGCGACTCTGTATCTTGGCAAAGCAGTCCATTTTGGCCTTCTTTCAAAATCGTTTTCTCAAAAACGGATTGCCGGATTTGTACTCTTTGGTTCAAGATTAAAACCGTGACAACAAATCGAGTCCGAGCTGTGGCGAGGGCCCTCGCGGGCGCGTCTACAACGACCCAGTTTTTGACAGGCCGAAGACTCAGACAAACAAGCAAGCAAACAAAGAACGGCTGCGGCCGCAGACTGCCTACTATCTTTTGCAAGGAAATCAAACAACGTAATTCTGGCAAGAGCAAATGATATGCACGATGTAGACATACTTATGATCATGCAATGAGGGCTGAATAAACATCTAGATGCAAAGAAAATTGCTACAGCAAACTCATACAAAAGCAGTAAACACGAACCAAACCACATTTCATACAAAAGGGATGTAAGAAATTATGAATTCTTAACTGCGCCCACCAGGGAAAGTAAAGACCATAACCATCGGCGCACCCGAGGTGGCAACAAGATCCCAATGCTGGCACACGTGAGGAAAGAATGTTGCCAAACCTACGGGACACACCTTAAGGTCTGACCATAAGAATAGTGATAACAATTGAAAAACATATCCAAACCATATCAACCAAAACAAAGAGCGGTAAAGCATTGGAACCATCCAGATGTATTTTAACCAAAGCGGGTAGACACCCCATTTTGACCACCTTAAGACTTTGACTTCATCATTTGTGCACGCGATGATTGCGCATGTTTGTGTTGTTTCGAGCCCCAAAGGTCTCGGCTGAATGCCTTGTCTTTGAAACCTTCTAACCTTGTGTTTTGGGGCCTTGGTTTTTCAGGGTCAAACCTTGTGGCCTCTGCCTAGGGGGGGAGAGACCTTGCCGGCCACTTGTGCACTTGCCGGCCACTTTTCTCCCTTGTAGGCCACTTGATTTGGCTGGTTGGGCTAGGGGAGTGCCGGCGACCACCTTAACTGGCCGGCAGCCACTTTTTCTCCTTTTTAGATATTGCAATCTTTTTGAGCCCAGTTGGCTCACTGAAACTCATCCTCCATACACGTGTAGCAGGAGGAGCAAGCCTTTGCTTGTCCTCTATTATTAAGGGAGCTCCTCCCCCTATTTGAGGGTTTAGATTTTCCAGAGCAAAAATCTCCCTCTCTCTTAGAACTTCTCACTCTCTCTTAGATGTGCTATTTTAGCCTTTAAAGTTGTTCTTTCATACATTTTGCACTAGAACACCTAGTTAAACACCTTCACTTTGGAGCTGAGGTCCATATAGCTTCATTTGAGGTCTTTGGATTGCTTTTTGTTCAAAAATTGTTGCTTGCCTCCTTGCTGTTGTGCCTTCAGGGTAAGGCACTTGTCTGTTTTAAAGCTTTTTGATTAGTAGTTGACCACCTTTGCATGCTACTTTGGGGCTATTTAGCCTCTTAAAAAAACTCTGATTTAGGGCTTGAAAATGTTGTTTAAAACCTTGTGTTGGTAGGGGTGGTTCCCCCTTTTTAACGCTTTGGCTTGTTAAGTCTCTTTGAGCCACTCTCTAAGCTTTTTGAATCACCCTTGTTTGGTCTTTAACCACTGAAACTCAGAGGAATTTCAGTGGTAAAAAGTTGGTTTTGTAGCCCAAATGGAGAGTTGTGGTGCCCCTCTTCCTTTTCTTGCTTGCATGTCTTGTTAGACCTACTAAGTGAACATGTATTTCTTCCTTGTCTTTAAGCTGAGCTGAAAGCATGTTTTGTGACTTTTTGGACCTTCATAACTCTTTTTGGTTGGGTTGTCATTGGGTTGCTTGCATTTATATTTGTAGTGTAAGCCGTATTTGTTGGCCTAACATGCTTCATGCCTCATGCCATCATCCTAGCTTGTGTTAACGCTATCTCAACATGTTTTTTGCCATTATTTACATGTCTTAAGCTCTATTTTGAGTTGGTCTTCCATTGAACTTGTAGTGCATGGTTGTAGTGTGAATGCCTTGACTAGCTTTTGAGTTTCAAGCCTCTTGCAGGCTTACTTGTGGTGTTTGTGCCTTAGTCTCATTTCTCACATGATTTCAGTGTATATAAGCATGTCACACCTCCACATATTCCACTCTTACATAGCTTTGTGGGTTGTGCTTTATGCCTTGATCATGAGCCAATACGTATGCATGCCTTGTCTAAAGCTTTGGGCTACCATTTCAGCATGTTTACCTTGTTTTGGCATAATTAACTTTGTCAAAGATGGTTTGGTTTTTAGGCTATGCATTGCATGCTCCTTGTTTAGGCTCTTTACTAGTCTTGTGCTTTAGGCCTTCTACATGCCTTATTTGTGTTTGTTGCATGATATGTCATCATGCACCACTTAATTTCAGAGCATATAGACTTGTCATACTCTCATGTACTATCACTCTTTAATTGTGTTTAAGAGTTGTGTCTCATGCCTTGTTGATGAGCCCAATGATGAACATCATTTTCTCATCTTTCATGCTATCATTTCAGAGCATTTGGCCACTGTCTGCATGCATGAGGTCTTGTTTGGGCTGCTTTTGTCCATTGAGCATTGTATTTCATAGTCTAGTGTTGTGTTCCTTCATAGTTAATGCTTAAAGTCGTCTAACAGCGATACTTGTGTTGTTTGCATGATATATCATCATTGGCACATAATTTCAGAGCATATACCCTTGTCATTGTGGGACCTCCCAAACTCTGCTCTGCACGCGAGGGCGCAAATTGTAGTTCTAGCTACTACAGTTCGAACTCATTGTCACGGTTCTGAATCTAATCTCACAAAGTGCAAGTAGACGATAAATCACAAAGAGTCCAATCCGGCAACGTTTTTGGAAATCGATTTTAATCAAAAAGCAAAAACAGGACTGCTTTGCCAGATTCAGGTTGCCACCTAAATATTTTTTTGGGAAATTTAGGAACCTTGACTCGTGGCCTAAGGCCACGTTACCTCATCACCAAAAGTTGCTCGGCTCGAGAACTTGGTACGAGAGGGGACGGTCCTGAAATGAGCACCCCGCTCGCCCGATCAAAGATCGGCCTTTACTAACATGATATGTTGTTTTTGAAAACAACATGCGTTCTTGTTCCAGTTTATTAATCTAACTTACTACGTGGATGCGCACAACATACAAGTATAGGACTAAATCGCTCCAGTTGGAACAAAACATCTCATGTTTTGTTTGAAAATAGTTGTGAAAAGTGGAACTCGCAAGTGGCTAAGACGCGATTTTGTACCCTCCAGTGGCTTAGAAAAATAACATTGATTTTGGCCACTCTCGATGGCTTAAACTCGCATTTCGATTGATTGTTCCAATTCAAGCAATTGGAGGCCTTCATCCACAGGCATTCATACAGTTATAGCAGTTAAGCAAATACCTCATGGCAAGCATGCTAACCATGGCAACCATCGTGCAACACATGTGCAGGGATGCTAAAGCAATAAACCCTTACAGTGTCTCCGAGCCAAGAAAGAAGCTAATTAAAATCATGCATGAATCCTAACTAGCTAGCATGCCTATGCAGACAACATGCAAAATGCAGCTAAATTGGCTCGACTATCTAGAAGACATATGAATGCAACCACTTGATACATGTATTCAAATAGGAATTGAAATACAAGCAGTGTGAGTAGAGGCGCCGAGCCTGGATGCTGCCAAGACAAATTGAATGGATGCACGCATGTGAAGCATAAGTATGGCATTGGAAAACAGCCTTAATAACCCATCGAAAGCCGATAAGTAAAAAGGGGAAAAAATGGGGCCTTGGAAGACATCATCACAACACATGCACACTTATTACAACAGCTATGCCCTCTCGACGGAGGGTCCGAATAATAAGCAATAGTTTAATTCTAAGCTAATAAACTACTACTACAAAAATAAAAACTGTGAGATTAAACTAACAAGTTAAACTAATTAGTTATTATAAACACAAATTGAAGCTAACGATTACTACTAAGTACAGAACCAAATAGCTAACTAAGTGAAGTAGCTAAGTAAAAAGTAAGAAGAGGTCCTCAGGGTGAGAAGTGATGTCATGCTTGGGCACCTCGTTTGGAAATCCATCGCATGCCCCAATTTGCTTAGTTGTATTTAGATTTCAGAACACTACACAAACCTGCCAGATAGCTCTTAACTCCATCGATGGAGACCTCCGAGGGAAACGGTCCACCCGATAATGGTGTGGTGTAGTGAGACCACCTCCGTGTCACACCCCAAACTCACCCTTAGAAGTTTTGGACCGAACCTACTCATAAACGAACACTTAACCTGAATACATTACCTACGACCCAGCCTGAATGGAAGCATTAACAACGTACAATAACATAAACTACATCTTCGAGTGATTGCTATCATGCCAGGACACAAACTTCTGCATCGATAGAAGAACGTCATAGTAACACGTGCGAAATATCAAATTCTAAGAAATTAGTTAGCATGCATAATAATTAGACCCAGCCCCAATAATGGGCACATATACAAAAACCATTGGGAAGGAAGGAGTTTCTACGCATTACCAACTATAGACAAGGGACAAATAACAACACAAAAATTGGAAGCTTAACAAAGTTCCATAAAAATTCACGGGCTTTCATTAAGGTGCCTGGGACCCCTTGAGGCTGGACAAACGGGAGACAAGCACCCAGGTTAGAAACGAAACCTCCAGATGGAACCTATTTAGAACCAGACAAATACCAGTTGAGACAATCTCAGTGGAATAATAGTACTTTTAAACCCACGATAAACTTGAATTATAAATGCAGAACAGCAATGCGTATAATGTAAGAACCAAATTAGTTATTCTGAATTCTATACTAATTTGCAGAACGGCCTTTAGGCCCAACTTTAAACATGATGGCTTTAAGTCTTGAACAGATTAGCATTGACCCTTAAACAGAACGCATTAAGCCCTTATCAGGAATGGCCATTACAGCCCTTGTCAGAATGGCATATAGCCCTTATCAGAATGGCATAAACATCCCTTATAGAATATGAACTTCAAGAGGTGTCTCGCACGGATTCTAGAGGTGCCACATAGTAGCAATTAGTTCTGTACGCACTTCTATCGTCATACAAAAGAAAAAAGCAGATTGGCATAGGCCCAGATATCATTCAGAGCAGGTTTTTATTGCCAGAATCTTACCAGAGTTTCCAAGTCAAAATATAAAAGTATCCACATCTTCCCATATTTCTTACATTCTTGAATCATTATTTAGTTACATAATTAACATGAGATAACAGAAGACAATGGCAATCATAAGCTTGTAAAGTAAGCATCTATGTTACAGCCTATAATTAACACGTGTCTTACGTTATAACAGAGCATTAATACTTAATGTTTACAGAAGTACAATGCATTCATTACAGTACTTTCTGAGAACGGACCCAATTCACACCATAACATGGAGTCATATACAATGTTGTTGATATTAATCTTGACGTATAAGTAACCCATGGTTCATAATCCCGATTAAATTGATTTCGATAATCCCTTCTAGGCAGATATCTTATCATAAAACATACGTTGAACCAACCAGATTATAGGAGTCCATTCATAGGACATTCAAAATATCATGTTTTCGTTAAGCGGGGTTTCATTCACAATCCTTTTCTCGTCAATCAATTGCAACCCAATTCATTGTACAATTGTATTAATTCTTATACAGGAGTCATAATTAACTTACAGTTGTAGCACAATTAATGCTACCTTATTAACCGTAACCAGAATGCAAAGTAGTTCTCGAGTCATGCCGAGTTACACATGAATTACTCGCAAAAGAGTGAGCACTTAATAAGAATAATTATTAACGGGTATGTAACGTGCGGATTAACAAGTATACTACTCACAAGCTGAGTAGCAGAGTGCTTGTTCCCTCCCGAGTTATGACGTACACACATGCACAATCTGATACCTTAGTTCTTTTATCTTTCTAATTCGTTTCCTGCTTCATTTCACGTTTCGAACGGAATTACAGGGCATTGTTAAGGACATCAAACCACAAATTTCAAAAAAAAATACATCCGGAGGTTAAGCACGTAAAAACGAACAGACAAAAAATTTAAGCATGGGCCGCAACATGTGGTGTGAGCCCCGCACGTGCGGCAAGTTCCCGTTTGTAACTTGGTTGTATACAACAGTATATACTAAAAAGCTATGCTGGAAAAGCAGTGAAAATCCCCGCACGTGCCAATCCGCGTTGAGGTTAGTGAGGTGAGATTGGATCTATTCTGCCAGTGCAGTCTGAATTTCCATAACCAAAAAAACCCCATTTTGTGAGCTTGTATTTAAGTGCTCAAATAGGTTATTTAATTGTTAGATCTTCGTCTAAAAATCGATGCACAAAAACATTTCAACACATATCAACATGCTGATTGATTGCATATTTAAATTCCTTGCATTCATGACGCATGACATAAGCTCTTAGAATCCCTACCATATTGTTCCCAAATACATATTATATATATAAATAGATAATGATCTTTCCAATTCATATTGGGTTCAAACAATGTACAAATAAAGGATTGAATGAAATCCCTCTTCATATAACTTCAATTTGACTCTAAATCAATCTTAATAACAACACCATCTTTTCAATTCAATTCAATACACACCATATATCAAAGAAAAATTCTTACTCATACCCAAGAAGAACCTTCAATTCAAGGTAAAAATTCACATACCTTAAGCTTCAAACCCTAACAAATCCACCTCTCAATTTCCCCATCTTTCCTCCCTGATGGGGAAATGCCTGTTCTCCCGATTCACCCCTTCTTCTCTCTATTTTTCTCTAAGAGATATTTTGAGTAGGCTTTAAGTCAACCTTATGTAGTGGAGCATATAAATATATATATATATATATAATAACTAAAGATGGATGTAAAGACAAAACTAATCAGTTTTTAAACATTCTAAATTGAAAATTTCACAGAAAATCATATTATAGCTTAAAATCCTCTGATCTCAAAAGGTGAAATTCATTTCAGATTATTAGGCTTCTAAGCCCTCAATTCTGATCTAAACACGTATTATAACAGATATTTTTCTTATCAAACAGATACGCACCTTAATCACTAGGATTCACTAAATTCAATTGAAGTTCACATAAAATTCACAATAGGCGTTGAAATGCACAGAATGTGAGGCTGAAATTTATACTTGGAAACACATATGAGGGTTGGGTTGTTACATGCCGTACCCACCAAAACTTGCTGCAGACCAGAAAAAAAGTGTCGGCCAGCTTACTTTTTCTGGATTTTGTCGCCAAAACATTTGCCCAACTCTATTTTGCTTGCAAAAACCTGTCGGGCTCGAGAAAACAGGAGGAGATGGCCGCAGATATCCTGCTTCATAGGCGAGAGATCTCTCGAGAACAGAACCAAGAAGGGGCAACAACTGTATTGCAAGTGTTATGTGTGCATAACCACGTCTTTCCTATCATTTCTTAGCTCAAGGCGATGTGTGGGCCTCTTCGCGGACCCTGTCGGGTGTAGCGGCCACATGGTATGCCAAATTGGAGGATGACGTCAAGAGAAACTGGGATGAGATGGCTGAGGCGTTCATTGCACAGTACTCTTATAATACACAAATCGAGATTACAACTCGTGATCTTGAGACGACGGCGATTTGGTCTATACTTGTTTGCTGCGCGCATAACGTAGTAATTCTAGGCTAATAATTGGTTTAAGAACACATAATGTTTTCAAAATTGGATATCACGGTTAGTAGAGGCCGGTCTTCGGACCGGGCGAAAGGGGGTGCTCATAGCTGACCTTCCCCGATCGTACCCAAGCTCCCGAGCCGAGACAACTCCGGTGATGACGGACATGTGGCCTTCGGCACCGAGTCAGGGTTTCCTAAATTCCCCCATTTTAAAATATTTAGGTGGCGACTCTGTATCTGGCAAAGCAGTCCATGTTTGGCACTTCTTTTCAAAAAATCTGTTTCTCAAAACGATTTGCCGGATTTGTACTCTTTGGTTCAAGATTAAGAACCGTGACAACAAAATCGAGTCCGAGCTGTGGCGAGGGCCCCTCCGCGGGCGCGTCTACAACGACCCATTTTTGACAAGGCCGAAGACTCAGACAAACAAGCAAGCAAAACAAAGAACGGCTGCGCCCGCAGACTGCCTACTTATCCCTTTGCAAGGAATCAAACCAACGTAATTCTGGGGCAAGATGCAAATGATATGCACGATGTAGAACATAACTTATGATCATGCAATGAGGGCTGTAATGAAACATCTAGATGCAAAGAAATGCTACAGCAAACTCATACAAAAGCAAGTAAACACGAACCAAACCACATTTCATACAGAAAGGATGTAAGAAATTATGAAATCTTAACTGCGCCTCACGCAGGAAAGGTAAAGAACCATAACCATCGGGCGCACCCGAGGTGGCAAACAAGATCCCAATGCGTGGCACACGTGAGGAAAGAATGTGCAAACCTACGGACACACCTTAAGGTTCTGAGCCATAGAGAATAGTGATAACAATTGAAACATATCCAACCATTATGCAACCAAAACAAAGAGCGGTACAAGCATTGGAATCCATCCAGATGTATTTAACCAAAGCGTGTAGACACCCCATTTTTGACCAACCTTAAGACTTTGACTTCATCATTTGTGCACGCGATGATTGCGCATGTTTGTGCTTGTTTCGAGCTCCCAAAGGTCTCGGCTGAATGCCTTGTCTTTGAACCTCTTAACCCTTTGTGTTTTGGCCTTGGTTTTTGGGTCAAACCTTGATGCCTCTTGCCTAGGGGGGGAGAGGACCTTGCCGGCCACTTGTGGCACTTGCCGGCCACTTTTCTCCCTTGTAGGCCACTTGGAGTGGCTGGTTGGCTAGGGGAAGTGGCCGGCCGACCACCTTAACTGGCCGGCAGCCACTTTTTCTCCTTTTTAGATATTTTCAGATCTTTTGAGCCAGTTGTGGCTCACTGAAACTCATCCTCCATACACGTGTATGCAGGGATGGAGCAAGCCTTTTGCTTGTCTCCTCTATATAAGGGGAGCTTCCTCCCCCTATTTGAGGGTTTAGATTTTCCAGAGCAAAAATCTCCCTCTCTCTTTAGAATTCTCACTCTCTCTCTATATTGTGCTATTTTGAGCCTTAAAGTGTGTTCTCTTCATACATTTGCACTAAGACACCTAGTTAAACACCTTCACTTTGGAGCTGAGGTCCATTGGAGCTTCATTTGAGGTCTTTGGATTGCTTTTTGTTCAAAATTGTTGCTTGCCTCCTTGCTGTTGTGCTTCAAGGGTAAGGCACTTGTCTGTTTTAAAGCTTTGTTTTGATTAGTAGTTTGACCACCTTTGCATGCTACTTTGGGGCTATTTTAGCCTCTTAAAAACTCTGATTTTAAGGCTTGAAAATGTTGGTTTAAACCTTGTGTGGTTAGGGGGGTGGTTCCCCTCTTTTACTCTTTGGCTTGTTAAGTCTCTTGAGCCAACTCTCTAAGCTTTTGAATCACCCCTTGTTTGGTCTTTTAACCACTGAAACTCAGAGGAATTTCAGTGGTAAAAAGTTGGTTTTGTAGCCCAAAATGGGAGAGGGTGGTCCCCTCTCCTTTTGTCTTGCTTGCATGTCTTGTTAGCCTACTAAGTGAACATGTATTTCTCCTTTCTTTAAGCTGAGCTGAAGCATGTTTTTGTGACTTTTTGGACCTGTCATAACTCTGTTTTTGGTTGGTTTGGTCATTGGTTGCTTGCATTTTATATTTGTAGTGTAAGCCTATTTGTTGGCCTAACATGCTTCATGCCTCATGCCTATCATCCTAGCTTGTGTTAACTCTATCTCAACATGTTTTTGCCATTATTTTAGCATGTCTTAGCTCTATTTTGAGTGGTCTTGGCCATGTGAGACTTGTAGTGCATGGTTGTAGTGTGAATGCCTTGACTAGCTTTGAGTTTCAAAGCCTCTTGCAGGCTTTACTTGTGGTGTTTGCATGCCTTAGTCTCATTTCTCACATGATTTCAGTGTATATAGCATGGTCACACTCTCACATATTCCACTCTTTCATAGCTTTTGTGGGTTGTGCTTTATGCCTTGATCATGAGCCAATACGTATGCATGCTTGTCTAAGCTTTTGGGCTACCATTTCAGCATGTTTTAACCTTTGTTTTGGCATAATTAAGCTTTGTCCAAAGATGGTTTGGTTGTTTAGGCTATGCATTGCATGCTCCTTGTGTAGTGCTCTTTACTAGTCTTGTGCTTTAGGCCTTCTAGCATGCCTTATTTGTGTTGTTTGCATGATATGTCATCATCTAACACGTAATTTCAGAGCATATAGACTTGTCATACTCTCATGTATATCACTCTTTAATTGTGTTTAAGAGTTGTGTCTCATGCCTTGTTGATGAGCCAATGCATGAACATCATTTTCTCATCTTTCATGCTATCATTTCAGAGCATTTTGGCCACTGTCTTGGCATGCATGAGGTCTGTTTGGGGCTGCTTTTGTCCATTGAGCATTGTATTTCATAGTCCTAGTGTTGTGCTCTTCACTAGTTTTAATGCTTAAGTCGTCTAACATGCTATACTTGTGTTGTTTGCATGATATATCATCATTTGGCACATAATTTCAGAGCATATACCCTTGTCATTGTGGACCTCCCGAACTCTGCTCTGCACGCGAGGGCGCAAATTGTAGTTCTAGCTACTACAGTTCGAACTCATGTCACGGTTCTGAATCTAATCTCACAAAGTGCAATGTAAGACTGATAAATCACCAAAGAGTCCAAATCCGGCAAATCGTTTTGGAAATCGATTTTAATCAAAAAAAGCAAAACAGGACTGCTTTGCCAGATTTCAGAGTTGCCACCTAAATATTTTGTTTTGGGAAATTTAGGAAACCTTGACTCGTGCCTAAGGCCACGTATCCGTCATCACCAAAGTTGCCTCGGCTCGAGAACTTGGGTACGAGAGGGGACGGTCCTGAAATGAGCACCCCCGCTCGCCCGATCAAAGGATCGGCCTCTACTAACATGATATGTTGTTTTTGAAAACACATGCGTTCTTGTTCCAGTTTATTAATCTAACTTACTACGTGATGCGCACAACATACAAGTATAGACTAAATCGCTCAAGTTGGAACAAAACATCTCATGTTTGTTTGTTTGAAAATAGTTTGAAAGTGCTACTCGCAAGTAGGCTAAGACGCGGATTTTGTCACCCTCAAGTGGGCTTAGAAAATAACATGATTTTGGCCACTCTCGAGTGGGCTTAAAACTCGCATTTCGATGAATTGTTCCAATTCAAGCAATGAGGCCTTCATCCACAGGCATTCATACAGTTATAGCAGTTAAGCAAATAGCCTCATGGCAAGCATGCTAACATGGCAACCACTTACACACATGCAAGGATGCTAAAGCATAAACCCTTACAGTGTACTCCGAGCCAAAGAAAGAAGCTAATTAGAAATCATGCATGAATCCTAACTATGCTAGATGCCTAATGCAACACATGCAAAATGCAGCTAAAATTGGCTCGACTATCTAGAATGACATATGAATGCAACACTTGATACATGTATTCAAATAGGAATTGAAATACAATGCAGTTTGAATGATGCGCCGAGCCTGGTGCATGCAAGACAAATGAATGGATGCACGCATGTGAAGCATAAGTATGCTATTGGAAACATGCCTTAAACTAACCATCGAAAGCCGATAAGTAAAAGGGAGAAAGAAATGGGGGTTGGAAGACATGCATCACACACATGCACACTTATTACAACAGCTATGCCCTCTCGACGGAGGGTCCGAATAATAAGCTAACTAGCTAATCTAAGCTAATTAAACTACTTACTACAAAATAAAACTAATTAACTAACAAGTTAACTAATTAGTTATTATAACACAAATTGATAGCTAACGCATTAACTATTTAAGTACAGAACCAAATAGCTAACTAAGTAAAGTAGCTAAGTAAAGAAGTAAGAAGAGGTCCTCAGGGTGAGAAGTGTATGCATGCTTGGTCACCTCGTTTGGAAATCCATCGCGATGCCCCAATTTGCCTCTGTTTGTATTTGATTTCAGAACACTACACAAACCTCCAGATAGCTTCTACTCCATCATGGAGACCTCCAGGAAGGCTGCCGACCAGTTAATGGTGGTGTAGACCACCTGCCGTGTCACACCCCAAACTCACCCTTAGAAGTTTGGGCATGACCTACTCATAAACGAACACTTAACCTGAAATACATTACCTACGAGGCCTGAATGGAAGCATTTAACAACGTACAATAACATAAAACTACATCTATCGAGTGATTGCTATCATGCCAGGATCACAAACTTTGCATCAGATAGATAGACGCATAGTAACGTGCATCTAAGAAATTAGTTATGCATGCATATATAATTATAGACCCAGCCCCATAATTGGGCATATAACAAAACATTGGGGGAAGGAAGGAGTTCTACGCATTACAACTTTAGACAGACAATAAAACACAAAATTGGAAGCTTAACAAAGTTCCATAAAAATTCACGGGCTTCATTTAAGTGCCTGGACCCCTTGAGGCTGACAAACGGGAGACAAGCACCCAGGTTAGAACTGACCTCCAGATGGATTACCTATAGAACCAGACAAAATACAGAGTGAGACAATCTCAGTGAATAATAGTACTTTAATAACCCAACGATAAACTTGAATTATAATGCAGAGCAATGCGTATAATGTAAAAGACAAATAGTTATTCTGATTCTATACTAATTTCAGAACGGCCTTAGGCCCAACCTTTAAACATGATGGCTTTAAGTTCTTGAACAGATTAGCATTGAGCCCTTAAACAGAACGGCATTAAGCCCTTATCAGAATGGCATACAGC
Organism: Camellia sinensis; assembly: GCF_004153795.1. Classification (NCBI taxonomy): domain Eukaryota; kingdom Viridiplantae; phylum Streptophyta; class Magnoliopsida; order Ericales; family Theaceae; genus Camellia; species Camellia sinensis. The sequence continues at coordinate 1,509,988 of NW_021026243.1, forward strand.
CCTTGTCAGAATGGCATATAGCCCTTATCAGAATGGCATACATCCCTTATCAGAATGTATGAACTCAAGAGGTGTCTCGCACGGATTCTAGAGGTGACTCACATAGTAGCACTTAGTTCCGTACAGCACTTTGTTTCATACCAGAAAATACAGATTGGCCATAGGCCCAGATATCATCAGAGCAGGTTAGTGCCAGAATCTTACAGAGTTCCAAAGTCATATAAAAGTATCCACATCCTTCCCATCATTTACTTACATTCTTTGAATCATTCATTTAGTTACATAATTAACATGAGATAACAGAATGACAATGGCAATCATTAGCTGTAAGTAAAGCATATGTTACAGATTAACACAGTTGTCTTACGTATAACAGAGCATTAATATTAATTGTTTACAGAAGTACATGCATCATTACAGTACTATTCATGAGAACGGACCAATTCACACCATAACATGGGTCATATAACAATGTTGTTGATATTTAATTCTTTGACGTATAAGGTAACCCATGGTTCTATCCGATTATTGATTTCGATAATCCCTTCTAGGCAGATATCTTATCATAAAACATACGTTGAACCAACCAGATTATAGGAGTCCATCATAGGACATTCAAAATATCATGTTTTCGTAAGCGGGGTTTACATTCACAATCCTTTCTCGTCAATCAATTGCACAATATTGACAATTTGTATGTAATTCTTATACAGAGTCATAAGTAACTTACAGGTTGTAGCACATTAATGCTACCTATTAACCGTAACCAGAATGCAAAGTAGTTCTCGAGTCATGCCGATGTACACAGAATTACTCGCAAAGAGTAGAGCACTAATAAGAATAATTATTAACGGTAGTAACGTGCGATTACAGTACTACTACTCACAATGCTGTAGCAGAGTGCTTGTCCCTTCCGAGTTATGACGTACACACATGCACAACTGATACCTTAGTTCTTTTATCTTTCTTAATTCGTTTCCTGCTTCATTTCACTTCGAACGAATTTACAGGCATGTTAAGGACATCAAACACAAATTTCAAAAATACCGGAGGGTTAAGCACGTAAAACGAAGCAGACAAAAATTTACAGCATGGGCCGCACATGTGGTTGTGAGCCCCGCACGTGCGGCAAGGCTTCCCGTACGTGTAGCAGTGATCCCCGCACGTGCGGTGATTCTGCCAGTGCAGTCTGAAATTTTCCAAACAAAACCCCATTTTTGGTGAGCTTGTATAAGGCTCAAATTAGGTTATTTAATTGTTAGATCTTCGTCTAAAAATCATGCACAAAAACATTTCAACACATATCAACTTGCATGTGAATTGCATATTTAATTCCTTGCATTTCATGAGCATGACATAAGCTCTTAGAATCCCTACCATATTGTTCCCAAATACATATATATATATATATAGATATATGATCTTCCAAATTCATAATTGAGTTCAAACATGTACAAATAAAGGATTGAATGAAATCCCTCTTCATATAACTCAATTTGACTCTAAATCAATCTAATAACAACACATCTTTTCAATTCAATCAATACACACCATATATCAAAGAAAATCTTACTCATACCCAAGAAAGAACTTAATTCAAGTAAAATTCACATACCTTAAGCTTCAAACCCTACAATCCCTCTCAATTTCCCCATCTTTCCTCCTGATGAATTTCCTTTCTTCCTTTCAAACCCTTCTCTTCTCTAATTTTTCTCTAAGGAGATATTTTGAGTAAGGCTCTTAAGTCAATTATGTGTGGAGCATAAATATATATATATATATATATAACTAAAGATGGATAAAGACAAAACTTAATCAGTTTAAACATTCTAAATTGAAATTTCACAGAAAATCATATTATAGCTTAAAAATCATACTGATCTCAAAGGTGAAATCAATTTCAGATTATTAGGCTTCTAAGGCCCTCAATTTCTGATCTAAACACTGTAATTATAACAGATATTTTTCTTATCAAACAGATACGCATCCTTAATCATAGGATTCACTAAATTCAATTGAAGTTCACATAAAATTTCACAATAGGCGTTTGAAATGCACAGAATGTGAGGCTGAAATTATACTGGAAACACATATGAGGGTTGGGTTGTTACATGCCGACCACCAAAACTTGCTGCAGACCAGAAAAAGTGGTCGGCCAGCTACTTTTTCTGGTTTGTCGACCAAAAAATTCTGCCCAACTCTATTTTGCTGCAATAGAGAACAAGAAGGGGCACAACAATGTATTTGCAAGGTATGTGTGCATAACCACTCTTCCTATCATTTCTTAGGCTCAAGGGAGTGTGGCTCTCGACTCTCAGGCCACCAACCGAGCATCGCAATGCACGATGGCCGAGAAGATAAGATTGCACAATTCAATGTAAATGAATGCACAAATAACACATAAGGGCCTTAACCTCTATCATGCATGATCAAGAGGGTTGGCGACCGAGAAATGAGGCACGTTTTATCACTTCAAGTATGAAACGTCCCTCGTTTCTCGTGTTTGGACTAACACCCTATCCAAACACAATGCAATGCAACATGATCAACCTATCGATGTTAATGGCATACAAACAATGCTAATGCAACATGAGCATACAAACACAATGCAATGCAACATGATCAACTTATCTATGCTAATGGCATGGGAACAATGCTAATGCAACATAATCAACCTAGCAATGCTAAAGGCATGCAAACACAATGCAATGCAACGTAAGCATGCAAACAACAATGTAATGTAACAACATGCAAACAACATGCGAGCATAATGTAATGCAACAACATGTAAACAACATCCTATATGGACTTCAACCGAATATGGACAGACCTCAATCATGCCCAAAACAGTGGCCAAAATGCTCTTGAAAAGATGGCATGAAAGGCTAGAAAATGCATTCACATGCATTGGCCCGTCAACTAGGCATAAGAGCATAACTCTCAAAAGTGCTCAAGGAGTGACAAATGTGAGAGTGTAGCCACACTATAAGCACTGAAATCATGTATGAAATGATGCCAAACCATCCAAACAACATAAGCATAGCATGCTTGGAGGCCTAAGGCATAAAGCTACCAAGGAGGACTGCATAAGAGACATGCGATATATGGCACAAATGATTGAACCAATCATAGACAGAGCTCAAATAGGTCAAAACAAGGACCAAAACATGCTGAGATGGGAGTTCACAAGTCTAGACAAGCATGCATACACATTGGTCCCCAAACAAGGCAATCATGCACAACCCTTGAAAGCATTCAAAGAGTGAAAAAGTGGAAACATGGCAATGCTATATGCTCTGAAATAACATGGTAGATGATGCCAAATCATGCACATATCACAAATGAAGCATGCTATGGTGCTCAAAACTCAAAGCTAGCAAGGCCAATTGCGTTACAACTATGCAAAACATGAATCATATGGCCAAGGCAACCCAAAACAGTCCTAGAGCATGTCAAAATGATGCTAAAACATGCATGGAGCAAAGCCAAAACAAGCTAGCATGAAGGACCAAAATATCAAGTAAGCAAGGCCAATGAGGAGGATTACACTACACCTACCACAACCAAGCATGAGATGACTTTACCAACAAAAAAAAGAGTTGTAGTATGGCAAAGTAAGACCAAAAACACATTGGTATGGTAGCCCAAAAGCTTAGACAAGATGGCATACATATTGGCTCATATTTAAGGCATAAAGATACAACTCTCAAACGCATTGAAAGAGTGAAAAATGTGAGAGTGTGGCAATGAAATATGCTTTGAAATCACAAGCAAAGTGAAGCCATACCATGCAAATAGCTCAAATAAAGCATGCCATGAGACTTGAAATACAAAGCTAGTCAAGGGCATTACACTACAACCATACCAAGCAATGCTCAAATGACCTAAAGCACTGAAAAATGGCCTAAGGTAGGTCAAAATGGTATCAAAAACATGCTAGACTCGCAACAAAGATGGCAAGAAAGATAGGCTTCCGAATTAGCCCACAAACAAGGCGTAAGGGCATAACTCTTAAACACAATGAAAGAGTGATAAAAATGAGAGCATGGAAGAATTTTATGGTCTGAAATTACCTACCAAATGATTCCATGCCATGCAAAAGGCTTAAATATGACATGCTAGGGGTCCCATAGTGCAAGGCTAGCAAAGCCAAATGCACTATAACTATGCAAAACCAAACATGCATGACCAAAACCAAGTAAATTAGACCTTAAGAATGTTAAATCAAAGCCAAAAATGTGCTGGAGTAGAAAATACACATGCTAGATCAATAGGCTAAAACAACAGATATGCTAGGCTAGTGAACCAAAATTGCACTACAAGTGCAAGGAGCATGCAAGAGGCAACCAAACCAACCCAAATTAGAGTTATGACATGTCAAAAAATGGCCAAAAACAAGCTGAAATGGAGCCAATACATGCCAGAAAGACATGCTACTTTACAAGGCTACAAGTAGATTTACACTACAAGTGTATAAAGCATGCAAGAGTTGACCAAACCAGCCATGGACAGAGTTATAACAAGCCCAAAAACTCACAAAAACATGCTCAAACTAAGCCTCAAGAAGATAGAAATACATGCTCTTTTGATGGGCCATCAACACAAGTAAACAAGAGAAGAGGAGGGGGGACAACCCCCACCCATTTGGGACCTCAAAACCCCCTTTTCATCACTGAAATTCCTCTGGAATTAATTGGTTTAAAGGTCAAAAAAATTTGGTTTGAAAGGTGGTGAAAGATAGCTCAAGAGGCTTTACAAGCCAAGGAGCAAAAGGGAGGAAAACCCCCTAGCCAAACAAGGCAGAAACCAACACTTTAGGACTGAAAAACAGAGGAAAAAAAAAAGGTTTTTGTAGTTCAACACCACCCCAAAAACAGTTTACAAAGGTAGTGTAACAAGCATGCAAAGCAAAAGTTTAAAGGGACAAGTGCTTACCTTTGAAGCACCTTGAAGGACAGCAGCAAAACCAGCCAAAATATGAGCCAAAATCAGCCTTTTGGAGCTCCAAATGATCCTCAAAGAACCTCAGCCCAATGGTGGTTAAGTTTGGTCAAGGGTCTCTTTGCAAGAGTGCAGAGAATTCTAAGCTTGAAGCTCAAAAACAAAAGGAGAAATAGAGAATTCTACAGAGGGAGAGAGTCTTGCTCTTCAAAATTATAGAGAGAGAGAGAGAGAGAGAGAGACTCCCCAAAACTTGCTTCTCATCTTCTTCCTTTGCAAAATGTGTGATATGGTTCCATATATAGCAAGAATAGAGCTTTGGTTGAAATATCCAAGTTTGGAAATATCTGAAGCAATGCACAATAGCTGGAGGGAAAAGATCTTCAAAAAATCTGAGTTTGGGACTTGCAAACCACTTTTCTGGTCGGCCGACCACTTTTTCTGGTCGACTGGACAATTTTCTGGTCGGTAGGCAAAATTCTGCTTTCCAGGTCCAATTTCAAATAGGCATATCTCCTTCATCTGGATTCCTTTTCAGGTCATTCGTATGTCCAAATTGAAGCCCCGGAAGTAAGCTTTCCAATGGTGTCAGCCTTGCATCAAAATTCCAACTGTGTAAAAAGTTATTCCTATTTTGGTGAAGCCGCTCAGTTTTGGTCCTACCCAAATTCGTGCCGAACTTCTCCCAAACTAGTTTTCTTCTTTCCTTTCCTCTTTTCTTCAACTCCAAACCCATAAACAAGGTGTTTTGAAATATTTTTCAAAGATTTCATCTCTCTTTCATTCATTTCCACTTTGTCCTCGCTCGGTATACCAAAAGGCGCAACATTTAACAAAATACGAGCGTCGGAACATCGTAGGAACTTTATTTCAAAAATATTATGAAAGAGAGGGTTTTAAGGTCTAAAAACCATTCAAAATAGCTTTGGTCCAAAATGGGGTGTGAGGTTAGGATTTGACTCTCCTCTTCCCGAGGAAATTGAACCTTTGCACTACACAACTTTCAACATCAAGTAAACTATCAGTAGCGCCCAAGTCTTAAGGGCGGTAAAAAATGGGGTGTCTACAGTTGCCCCTCTTTGACAGAATTCGAAAGTCATAAAATGACGTAAGTGAATGTCAAAGCCCAGAGACGACCCATTTTGGACAAGGCCGAAGACTTGGACAAACAAACAAAATACAGATAAATGGTTGTGCTCGCAGGCTGCCTATGTATCCCTTTGCAAGGAATCAAACCAGCGTAGTTTAAGGGCAGGACACAAAATGATACACAATATAACAAAACAATGTAATGATATACAATGTAATGAAACAATGCGAATGACACGAAATGTATTTGAATTAATCAAACCACAAGCAGTGCAAAACCACACAAATATCATAAAGAAATGGAGATGCAGCATCAAACTACGTTTAACACAGAAAAGGTGCTAGGAACCTCAAACCACAATTTTCTTAGTGGGATAGGTGTGTGCACAGGCAGAACTATGTGTTTTGCAGAGAGACCACAAAATACAAGTAATTGGGTGGGATGATATAAATGAGGAATGATTTGCTAAGGAAAGATCGTGATCCTAAATGCTGAATGCAACAAAGTAAACTACAATGCAATGGATGAAGTAAATAAAGCACGCAACCAAACCACATTTCTACCTAGAAAAGGCATAGACACAAAACAGACCATGTCTAACACAGAAAAGGTGCCGACACCCTCAGACCATAATTCTCTTAGTGGAATAGGCACGTACACATAATCACAGAACCATGCTTTAACGCAAAAAGTATGGGTACATGCCAGACTAAGCTTAACATGGAAAGGATGCATGATGCAACGGACAATGCAGTAAATGCATGCGATAGATTCTATATGCAATGTAATAGACATACTAGATGATATAGTAGTTAGGAAGTGAAGATACCTTATAGGGGCAATTGGCAATGGCCTACCTCATGCTGCTGGGGACCTTTCCTTTCTTCTCGGTTGAACTGCAGGTACTACTTTTCTCCCTAGCCATGTTCGCAGCTTTCCCTATTCTCCAACAGGGTGATAGACTAGGTTGGTTCAGTATCCAGAATTGAGGCGCATACCCGTTACCTCAATCTATGGGGCTGCCATACAGATTTCAAGCCGAGGATACACCCCTAGGAATTTAAAACAGACTTTAGTCTCGGAAATCCTGAACCTTTGCGTTCTAGGCATCGGCCATTCGAACTCTAGTTTCCACCGTCTCAATTGATCCCTTAGGAACTCACAACAAACACAGGCAGGTGGCTATACCAGACCATCGGAAGTCATTCGGGCACGACAAACACCAAAAGAATTGCACCTTCAGAGGATTTAAGATCTCCTAGACCGGAGAGTGCACAAGACAGTGCGAGTGGAGATGCAGGATTTAAGGTCTCCTAGACCAGAGGATTTAAGGTCTCCTAGACCAGAGAGTGCACAAGACAGTGCGAGGTAGGTTGAAATGCACAAGATAGTGCTAACAAGATGCACAAAACAGTGCGATGCAAGAGTGAATGCAAAAAACAGTGCTATACAGGTGCACAAGATAGTGTGATGTGGATTAAATGCACAAAACAGTGCGATGAAATGCACTAGCAAGTACAGGTAAGGCGCGCAAGATAGTGTGATGCAATGCACTAACAAGTGCAGGTAAGGTGCGCAAGATAGCGCGATCAATGTTCAATGCAAAAGATACAAGCATTTTCTATGCAAGATGAGAGCATGTAACGAAATGCACAAGATAGTGTGATGTGCAAGAAAGTGCGAGTGTAAACTGCACAAAATAGTGCGATGCGCAAGAGAGCACGGGTGTAAACTGCACAAAACAGTGCGATGCGCAAGACAGCACAAGTGTAAACTGCACAAAAAAGTACGATGCGCAAGAAAGCGCGAGTGTAAAGTGCACAAAACAGTGCGATGCGCAAGAAAGCGCAAGTGATTTGAAATGCACTACACAGTGCTAGGCGCTAAACAACACGAGTGCAATGCAATGCACAAGATAGTGCGAGTGAAACACAACCACAAGATGCACAAGACAATGCGAGTGAGATACAAAGTGTAAGTGCACAAGACAAAAAAGTGCGATAAAATGTATGTTCGATGCAAGTAAGGTGCACAAAAAAGTGTGATAAAATGCATGCTCTATGCAAGTAAGGTGCACAAAAAACTGTAAAAGATACGAGCATTTTCTATGCAAGTATGGAAGAGTGCAATTTCTATGCAAAAGATACGAGCATTTTCTATGCAAGTATGGTGGAGTGCATTTTCTATGCAAAAGATACGAGCATTTCTATGCAAGTATGGAGGAGTGCATTTTCTATGCAAAAGATACGAGCATTTTCTATGCATGGGGCAAGCATATTCTATGCAACATTAAAAGCATATTCTATGTATGATTGCTAAGCGATGCGCGGCACGCATGCAACAGGAATGTATATGAAAATGCACATTCTATTCAAGAGAGGGGTATCAAATATGTACTTTGGTGCCTCAGAGGACTTTGCAACATGCTCAGCTCGAAAAGGGAACACCCTGTTCATGTTGGCGAGAGATAACATCTGCATGTGAAAACCACGGGTGCTGCTTGGACTACCATTTTGACTTGAAGCAGGTTGAACTTGGGGTCGAGATACACTCATACTCCAGAGAAAGGCGAGGCCTGAGAAGGTGCACCTGGAATGTAATCTTGGAACTTACCGAAGTTGAAACATGCTAAGATGCTCCAAATTTTCCCTTTTTTCTTTTGCTTTGCAGTCTGGAACCCATATAGCTTCAGATATGTCCTGGTTTTACTATTCTCACATGACCTGGGTTGAACCCTGCAGTTTTATGAAAGAACAAATCCTGTTTTGCACATATGTGGGGAACGGCACAGCACTCTGAGCATAAAACGATTCCTTTTTGAAATTAAAATTGGAAAATGAGTATAAGTTCTTAACCGGGTATTAAGCCTACTACTGACCACAGTTAAAACATCTCGATAAAGGGAAAGACAAAGATAAACAACCTAAACACATTTATTGACACTCGAAACGACTCGAAACGACTCAAAACAAGAATTGAGACAAACAAAAACACACACACACCACTCGGATGTGTTACAAAGGCGAGAGACCTCTCAGTTTACGGGAAGCCCACAGCTTCTCCAGGTAATGTTTCCCACCCTTCCTTATTTGTGATTCTCACATCACTCAGCCCTCAGGCTCTATTTTTCTGAAAAAGCCCTTTTCTCACTTTTTCTCTCAGCACACATCTCTCTATTCTTCAATCTCTCTGATTTTTTTATCCCTCCCCTGGGTGGTTGATGGATAAGCAGAAAGTTGTGGGCTCTTGACCCTATTATTCTACTAGATTCTTTTTCTTCTGCTCACAGCAGTGAACATTCCCACAGTGGGGTTGCGACAGGATGTGCAGTAGATCCACAGTTGACATTGGTTGACGATGCCCTTGGCCAGTTTGGATATGATCAGACCTGTCTAGATGAGGAAGTGGAATATTCCGCTCCATTTTCAATTCGTGTTCCGCACTTGGCTTGATACCTCGCTGCTTGGAGGATATGAGAGAGCTTTCAACCCTTTGTTGTTAGCTTCAATTGTGCCCTTTTCTGGAAAGTGCAGTGCCCTTTCTGGAAAATATGATGACCATGGGGGGAACAGAAACCTGACTCAACTGTGCCCCTAGTTCATCATTTTGACCATTTTTTGTTTTGGTTTTCTACTAAAACAATTTTGACCAAAATGAGAGTTAGATTAGCATATTTGTTCAACTTTTTGATTTGAAATCATGCAAGTCAGGCTATGAGCAGTGAAAATTTTCCCTTTTTCGGGTCCAAGAAATGGTCCAGTTTTGGAAAAATGGAATAATTTTCGAGAAAAAATTAGTCAACCTCATTCAAAATTATCAACAACTGTTTTTACAAATGGCCACTGCTCGACCAATACAGAATTTACTCTTGAGATGCACAACCTCAGATCCAAAACAATGGAAAATTGCCCCTTGTCTAAATGGCACTGCATGGCGACGGAAAGTTGCCCCTTGTCTGAATGGCACCACAACGCACTGTAATCAGTCCTCAAGGTAACGATCACAACCGAACTCTTGGATACAGAGAAGACAGATTACCCATTCAATCTCATAGACAAGACGGTTGAATTTGAAGTGTTTTACGGCTGGACTTCAGAATGAAGCTGCCTACGTATCCCAAAGATGGGAATCAAGCCAGATGTAGTTCCGGGTGGGGGTACACTCAGGTATTAACCGCTCCTTTTGCACTCTAACTTTTGCCAAGGCCACCCTTCTGGGTTTTCAACCTTGCGAGCTATGTTTTTCTTTTCTTTTCATTTCTTTTCTTCTTTTTTTCATCTTTGTTCATTTCTTTTTCTTCTTTTCTTTTCTTCTTTTCATTTTGTTCTTTTTGCTTTTCTTTTCATTTTTCTTCTTTTTCTCGCTCTAACTTTTTCCTGGGTCGCCCTTCTGGGTTTTCGGCCCAGCGAGCCTCTCAAGGGTAAAAGTGTAGCTTTGTCCATGTTGATCGGTTTGATATCTCGAAGCCATCTGAATCCAGGAGAATGGCTGCTGTTTGCTGATGATGTAGAAGTCTATCTAATAGGGGCTGAAGTTGCCCCTAATGTTGTGGATAGGAACTTGGTTGTCCTTCAGCAATACTTTCTTTTTTAAGCTGCGCGAATTTGGCTTTCTAGCCAGTCTTCATTAGTTTGCAAAATAACTCATCTTTGACTCTTCGAGTACATCTGACACTTTTGCCCCTAGTTCGAGGGGAGCTTCTGATCTAGCTTCGCAAGCTTCTTTTGATAACATCTGATCTACTTGCCCCTAGTTCAAGGGTTGCTTCTGATTCGGCCATGCAAGCCTCACATCGTGGTTGACCGTTGAACATTCTGAATCCAAGTTCAAGGTTTGAAAGCAAGGGGTCGAGTGTCGAGGCTGAGAGCGATCCTAGAGTGCACAATCTCAAGAGCGATTCCATACAGGTCTTCCCAGGACCACGCAAAACATTTTTTGAAATCTTTTAAGAAAGCGACAAATCACTCGCGCTGAAGATAGTGTAGAACCAATCTAGATCAAGCCAGGATCCTTCTCAGTACTCACATTAACAAACATGATCTCATTCATTAAGGGCTTAGCATGACTCTCTTTCTCTCAGTTGATCAAATTTTTACAAATCCCGAGGAATTCCTTCCTCATTGTTTTCACCATAGTGTTCAAAAAGTTTTGAAAAACTTAGGTCAATGCAATGATTTCTAGGCAGAGAAAAGTAAGTGAAAAGCACTTCCGTTTCATTCAGATCTTCGGGCACAACTGACACAATGGTAGAAGCAGACGCAAAAGGACGAAAATCACTGCTGTTTCATTCAAATCTTCTGGCGCAACTGGCTTAATAGCGGAAACAGACGCAAAAGAAATGGTGTAAAAGACAAACACAAAACGATAGTGATGTCCGAGGTAACACCCCCGAAATCACCCGACTCCGACACAACAAGACTGACTTGATACAACAAGACAGACTCAACTGACTTAGTGCAAAAAAGACTGACTCAATACAACACAACAAGTGTCATGACCCGAACCCGCCCCTATGGGTTAAGAACATAACCGGCCAGTAATCCTGAGATTACCTACGGCCTCAAACTAAAGCAAGCGTATCTCAACAGAGTAAAGGGGCCAAATGAAACCAAAAATTTAAAACTTTGTCCATAAAGCTGTGCTTATATGCACTCAAAACAAACCATGCACATATACGTTAATAACCCACAACAAGTACAGTATCACAAAATCCTTTACAGACAGGATCATCCAAACTGAGTCAACCCATATCAAAACTATATACAAATGTACACAAAATCCTTGCCAACAAGACAAAATATAAATACATAGCAAAGCGGCAAGGATGGGTCTTGCACGTGAGACACAAGGTTGACTCTCCGAAACTCATGTTATTCCTGGCAGACTTCACTGGGGCTGGGTTTGGACTTCCCTCGACTCACCTACAAACACATGAATGAGCGTGAGCGATAGCCCAGTGAATAATATCGAATACATAAGTTACATAAGCAATATGAAGAATAACATGCTCCGAACGGCCTTGGGCCTAATGCATATTTCTCCGTAACATATATACGCTTATACAAAATTCAGATCAAATGACTGTAGTTCCAAACATACTGGCCTTTGGCCTAATCAGATTTTCATTCATGCCAAAATGGCCTTCGACCCATTCATTTATGTTAGAACGGCCTTCGGCTCATTCATTTTGGTCAAAACGGCCTTCGGCCCATTCATTTACGTCAAAACGGCCTTCGGCCCACTCATTCATGTCAAAACGACCTTCGGTCCATTCATTTCTATCAAACGACCTTCGGTCCATTCATTTCTATCAAAACGACTTTCGGTCAATTCATTTCTATCAAACGACCTTCGGTTCATTCATTTCTATCAAAACGACCTTCGGTCCATTCATTTCTATCATGTCAAACTTTTGTCCACAATCCCAATTAACAACTCATAAAGCTTATAAGGGAAATAAACAATTGGACATTGACAAGCTTTCAAATATCGATATTACTCACAGTGATCGGCTTCTGGATTTGCCCTGGAGCTTGACCCTACACATTTCATGAACACAAAAGCGGTCACTAACAGTTCAATCCTCTCTTTGATTCACATATTCCTCTTTAGGCTTTATTCTTATTTCATTAACTCATTCACAATGTTTAACATATGCCTAAGAGTGCTTATAAGTGAAAGAGAATGGAAAACGAAACACAGAACGAGCATACAAAATTTTAGAGAACAGGGTCCCCGCTCGAGCGTCAACTTCCCCGCTCGAGCATACCCTTAAGGCTTGCAAAAGTACTGGTTGCATGAAAAATAAGCTCGAGCGTGTAATAGAGCACTCGAGCGGAAGGCCTGTCTACAAAAACTCACCGCTCGAGCATGAGATAGCCCGCTCGAGCGGACATCCAACTCTGCAAAAAGTGCTGGGGCACGATTTTCCCGCTCGAGCGGCACTTACCCCGCTCGAGCGGACATCAAAAATCTGGGTTTTCCAGATTGAGTTCTTGAGCTCCAATTCAATTTTCCAGCTACATTACTTGCATGCAATGGCTCAAATCTCAAATATAATCATACTAACATGGCGCCAATACAAGATTATAACATTATGAAACTCAATTTCTTGATTTATCTACATGCATGTCCCAAAATATATCAAACTCAACACCAACATAAAAAACTCATGCTTTCAAGCTCATATCTTCTCAAATTGTACATGCATGTGATGAATTAGCCACATTCCCAACTTAGATAACACAAATGGTGATCAAAACATGAGTTTCCTTTAACATTTCACATGGATTATACACAATTGTGTTCAAACATGCAATTTCAAAGTAAGTTCTTACATGCATGCACATATTAAGCTCCAATTCAACAAATCCAACACAAATTCGTTTCAATCTTACACTTGATCACCAAATTAGCTTGAACACATAAAATTACAAACTATAATCCAAGAATTACTCACCTAGAAGCTTTGATCTTCTAAGCTCTAGTCAACTCTTGAGCTAAATCTCCAAAATTTCCAAGCTTTAAGTCAAATTATGCAATTCTCTCCCTCTCTCTTCCTAAGGCCGACCCTCTCTTCTCACTCTTGAGTCAGCATCAGCCAAAATGATATAAGGAAGGAGAATTGACTATAATAAGGTCCCTATTTAACCCCACTCAACATATTATTTCAATATAAAATAATTGGGCGCTTAATTCATTATTTTAATCGGTTTAATCTGACCAGAATCAATTTCCAATTAAATTTCACCGTAGGCTCTAAAAATTATGCCAATCACAATGATGAAAACAATTTCGGGTTCTGTGGCCGGTAGGGCCCTCAATTTAATTTGCAAAGCAGATTATTCGAACAGATATTTCTACGGCGAACAGATAAAACTTCAAAATCACATATATTCATCTAATGGCACATAAAATCATGCTAAGCACATAATCATATTCAAATTAAGGACCAATTAGCATATTATGGAACAGGGGTATCACAACAAGACTGACCCAATACCCAAGTCAGAAAGTAAAATAACCAGCATTCGCAAATGCTCAAAACAGTGCTTGTCATCCCCATATCTAGAGTAAACTGAGCGCCATCCGCAGGTGGTTCATCCCCCGAGGTAACCCCTCAACATCGACACATGAAACACATTATGGATTTGCTCGAATCCCGGTGGCAAAGCAACTTTATAAGAACCTGGACCAAGCCTCTCCAAAATCTGAAACGGCCCAATGTAACGGGGTGACAACTTGACCTTTTTCCCAAATCTGACTTGGCCTTTCATCGGAGAAACACGGATGAATACATGGTCACCGATCTCATACTCAAGAGGTCTTCTCCGAACGTCTGCATAATTCTTTTGTCGGTCCTGAGTTGTTTTGAGCCTTTGACGAATAGTCTTGATCTTTTCAAAAGTGTCTTGCACAATTTCAGGCCCAAGCAAAGCTCTATCCCCGACCTCTGTCCAACAAATAGGTGATCTACACCTCCTACCATACAAAGCCTCGTATGGTGCCATACCCTGGAGTGGAAGCTGTTATTATAAGCAAATTCTGCAAGCGGCAAATAATCTTCCTAACTCCCCTGAAAATCCAAAGCACACATGCGAAGCATATCTTCCAAAATCTGTCTTGTTCGTTCTGACTGCCCATCTGTCTGTGGGTGGAATGCAGTACTGAACCCTAGTTCTGTTCCCATAGCATCCTGCAAACTTTTCCACAATCTAGATACGAATTTCGGATCTCTATCCGACACAATTGATACCGGAACTTCGTGTAAATGGACAATTTCATCAACATAAATAGTAGCCAATCTATAAGCGGTAAATGTAGTTTTGACAGGCAGAAAATGTGCAGATTTAGTCAGTCTATCAACTACAATCCAAACAGAATCCATACCTCGAGAAGTTCGAGGTAGGCCAACAACGAAATCCATAGTCACATGTTCCCATTTCTATTCAGGAATAGGGAGAGGTTGAAGTAGACCGCCTGGTTTCTGATGTTCAGTCTTAACTTCCTGACACTGAAGGCACTTGGACACATATTCTGTAATCTCTTTCTTCATTTTAGGCCACCAATAGGTTTGTTTCAAATCACGATACATTTTGTTGTTACCCGGATGCATAGTAAATACGGATCTGTGGGCTTCATCTAGAACCCTCTTCTTTAGTTCTAGGATATCTGGGACACATACTCGGTTCCGAAATTTCAACATTTCATTCTCAATGCTAAATTCTGCTTTTGGACTTGTCTTAAACTCATCAATCACCTTTCTGAGGAACTCATCCTCTTTTTGTTTCTGTTTGATTTCATCAACAATTGTCGGCTCGGCTGTAATAGCGGCTATCAATCCGCCCTGTTCACCTACTATACTTCAATTTTAGACTTCTCAAAGTCTTGCAAAATCTCCATTTGTTCGGTAAGCAACCAAGCCATACTCCCTGTTGATTTTCTGCTCAAAGTATCAGCCACTGTATTAGCTTTCCCGGATTGATACTAAATCTCTAGATCGTAGTCTTTTATCAGTTCTAGCCATCTTCTCTGACGCATATTCAACTCTTTCTGCGTGAAGAAGTATTTCAGGCTCTTATGATCCGTGTAGACTTCACACTTTGCCCCATACAAATAATGCCGCCAGATTTTCAAAGCAAAAACAACCGGCCAATTCTAGGTCATGTGTTGGATAATTCTTCTCATGTGGCCTCAACTGTCGGGAGGCGTAAGCAATAACCTTTCCATTCTGCATTAACACACAACCCAAACCCTTATAAGATGCATCACTGAAAATTACGAAATTTGCCGTACCTGAAGGTAATGTCAAAATTGGTGCAGTAGTCAATCTTGTTTTCAGTTCATGAAAGGCTGATTCTCTTTCACTATTCCACTCAAATGGTTGCCCTTTACGTGTCAATTGGGTAAGAGGCACAGCTAATTTCGAAAAGTCCTTCACAAACCTCCTGTAGTACCCAGCCAAGCCCATGAAACTGCGAACTTCTGTCACATTTGTCGGTGTAGGCTAGTTCACAATTGCCTTTATTTTCTGCAGGTCCACTGAAATTCCTTCCTTGTTGATTACATGCCCTAAGAAAACAACTTCATCCAACCAAAACTCACATTTCTTTAGTTTAGCAAATAATTTTCTTTCCCGAAGTATTTGTAAAACAGTCCTCAAATGATGCTCATGTTAAAGTCTGTCTTTAGAGTATATCAAAATATCATCAATGAATACTACAACAAACTCATCAAGGTAGGTTTTAAAAATTCTATTCATTAAGTCCATAAATGCTGCCGGAGCATTAGTCACTCCAAATGGCATAACAAGAAACTCAAAATTACCATACCTCGTTCTAAATGCGGTTTTCTTGACATCCTATGCCTTAACTTTTAGCTGATGATACCCGGATCTCAAATCAATCTTAGAAAACACCTGTGATCCCTGCAACTAGTCAAATAAGTCATCAATACGGGGTAAGGGATATTTGTTCTTTATCGTTACCTTGTTCAATTCCTGGTAATCAATGCACAGGCGCAAAGTACCATCCTTCTTCTTTACAAATAACACTGGTGTACCCCAAGGCAAAGTGCTTGGCCGGATAAGCCCTTTATCAAGAAGGTCTTGCAACTGTTCCTTTAATTCTTTCATTTCGGCAGTAGCCATTCTGTAGGGAGTTTTAGAAATAGGCTGGGTACCTGGCACAGTTTCAATGGTAAACTCTATCTCCCTATCTACCAATTCCCCTGGTAATTCATTTGGAAACACATCCGGAAATTCTCTAACAATAGGGATATCATTCAATTCAACATTCACAGTTTGTTCAGTCAGCACATAACACAAATAACCCTGGCACCCTTTCCTGATTAGTTTACATGCTTTCATAGCAGATATCAAATACGGTGGAGGCACTACCCCATTACCCACAAACACAATCTCCTTATGTTCTGGTGGTTTAAACACGACCCGTTTTGTTACACAATTAATGGTGGCATAATACTTGGTTAACCAATCTATGCCCAAAATTACATCAAAATATCTAAAATTCAAGGGTAACAATCTACATACAGGATAGCATCCTCAACACGCATTTCACAAAACCGGTATATGGATTCACACAACACAGATTCCCCAAATGGAGCAGACACACATAGCAAATATGACAATAATTCTAGGGATCTATTTAGTCTAGATGCAAATGTACATGTCACAAATGAGTGTGTTGATCCAGAGTCAATTAATACAAAGGCATCCTGATTACATATTGAAATAGTACCTGAGACAACGGCATTGGCATTCCGTGTATCGCCCGAAACAAGCGCAAAAACTCTCCCCTGTCTCACTGTATCCCCAGTAGTAGCAGGTTTCAAAGTATTTCCCGGCTTTGGGACTGATGCAGTTGAACTAGCTGCTAGCTTCCCACTGTTCTGATTACATTCTCGGGCTATGTGCCCTCGTTTCCCACACTTAAAACAGGCTCCCGATGCACGGTAACAGACTCCACGGTGCCTTTTGCTACAAATGTTGCACATGGGAGTTGTGTCTCGGGAAGAACTCGAAGTATTTGTGGAGCCCGTGTTTTGCTTTTTTAGAAATTTTTTCTTTGAAAAGAAGCCTTGTCTTTTGTTGCCTTTCCATTCTGTTACTGGCTTAGCCTGGCTAGCTATGTTAGTCTCTGATATGATGGCCCTGTCAAGCACCCCAATGTAGGTCTCCAACTTCAGGACATTCATTCTCTCTAGGATGTCACTTCGGAGCCCACCCTCAAAATGTCTTGCCTTCTTATAATCAGTGTCAATTGCATGTGGTGCAAACTTGGCCAACTCAGTGAATTTGGCCTCATGCTCCACTACAGTCATACTGTCTTGCTTGAGTTCCATGAACTCGGCTACTTTCCTATCCCGAACACATTGCGGGAAGTACTTGTCATAAAAGATCTCCAGAAATTTTACCCAATCCACATCTTTATGATTTTCTCGCATCAACATCCACCATCTTCTTGCTTCGTCTTCTAGCATAAAAGTGGCTAGACGCACTTTCTGAGTCTCTGAACAGGGGAACACTTCAAATAATTTCTCAATGCCGAGGACCCACGCTTCGGCTTTCAATGGATCTAATCCCTCGTGGAACTGTGGTGGTTTCATTTTCTTGAATTCATTGGTGAGAGCTATTATCCGATCATCATTTTGATTGTCTGGCACGGGTGGTGCCGGAGGTGGAGGTGGCGGGTGTGGTTGCTGCCACTACTGTTGCCACTCCTGTTGATGTCTCAAAGCTTCTGCCATTTCTTGGATCAGTCTTTCCATCCTGTCAATTCTGGTAGTTGAGGATTCTTCTATTTCATGTCCTCTTGTTCTCACGATCTGATTAAGCTTGCATTATATTTCATACAAAAGGTACACAAATATGCATACACTAAGAAGCACATATTCCCAGATAATTTGCAATGCAAGTAGTTCACAACTTACACATATAATTGTTCATATCAAAACGTTTAATCATATAATCAATGCTTCCAAATTCATATTTATCACATGAATGCATCCTAGATCTTATCTAGACGCGTATTGCTCTTTTTGGACAAGTGTGTGAGTTATTAACTCATGCTCTAATACCACTCTGTCATGACCTCGAACCCACCCCTATGGGTTAAGGACATAATCGGCCAGTAATCCTGAGATTACCTACGACCTCAAACTAAAGCAAGCGTATCTCAACAGAGTAAAGGGGTCAAACGGAAGCAAAAATTTAAAACTTTGTCCATAGAGCCGTGCTTATATGCACTCAAAACAAACCATGCACATATACGTTAATAACCTATAACAAGTACAGTATCACAAAATCCTTTACAGACAGGATCATCCAAACTGATTCAACCCATATCAAAACTATAAACAAATGTACACAAAATCCTTGCCAACAAGACAAAATATACATACATAGCAAAGTGGCAAGGATGGGTCTTGCACGTGAGACACAAGGCTGACTCTCCCAAACTCATGTTGTTCCTGGCAGACTTCACTGGGGCTGGGTTTGGACTTCCCTCGGCTCACCTACAAACATATGAATGAGCGTGAGCGATAGCCCAGTGAATAATATCGAATACATAAGTTACATAAGCAATATGAAGAACAACACGCTCCGAACGGCGTTGGGCCCAATGCATATTTCTGCTTAACATATATACGCTTATACAAAATTCAAATCAAATGACTATAGTTCCAAACATATTGGCCTTTAGCCCAATCAGATTTTCATTCATGTCAAAACGGCCTTCGGCCCATTCATTTATGTCAGAACGACCTTCGGCCCATTCATTTTTGTCAAAACGACCTTCGGCCCATTCATTTACGTCAAAACAGCCTTCGGCCCATACATTCGTGTCAAAACGACCTTAGGTCCATTCACTTATGTCAAAACGGCCTTCGGCCCACTCATTCATGTCAAAACGACCTTCGGTCCATTCATTTCCATCAAACGACCTTCGATCCATTCATTTCTATCAAAACGACCTTCGGTCCATTCATTTCTATCATGTCAAACTTTTGTCCACAATCCCAATTAACAACTCATAAACGACCTTCGGTCCATTCATTTCTATCATGTCAAACTTTTTTCCACAATCCCAATTAACAACTCATAAAGCTTATAAGGGAAATAAACATTTGGACATTGACAAGCTTTCAAATATCGATATTACTCACTGTGATTGGCTTGCGGATTTGCCCTGGAGTTTGACCCTACACATTTCATGAACACAAAAGCGGTCACTAACAGTTCAATCCTTTCTTTGATTCACATATTCCTCTTTAGGCTTTATTCTTATTCCATTAACTCATTCACAATGCTTAACATATGCCTAAGAGTGCTTATAACTGAAAGAGAACGGAAAACGAAACACAGAACGAGCATACAAAATTTTAGAGAACAGGGTCCCCGCTCGAGCGTACCCTTAAGGCCTGCAAAAGTACTGGTTGCATGAAAAATAAGCTCGAGCGTGTAATAGAGCGCTCCAGCGGAAGGCCTGTCTACAAAAACTCACCGCTCGAGCGTGAGATAGCCCGCTCGAGCGGACAACCACCTCTGCCAAAAGTGCTGGGAGCACGATTTTCCCGCTCGAGCGGCACTTACCCTGCTCGAGCGAACATAAAAAATCTGGGTTTTCCAAATTGAGTTCTTGAGCTCCAATTCAATTTTCTAGCTACAGTACTTGCATGCAATGGCTCAAATCTCAAATATAATCATACTAACATGGCGCCAATGCAAGATTATAACATTATGAAGCTCAATTTCTTGATTTATCTACATGCATGTCCCAAAATATGTCAAACTCAACACCAACATAAAAAACTCATGCATTCAAGCTCATATCTTCTCAAATTGTACAAGCATGTGATAAATTAGCCACATTCCCAACTTAGATAACACAAATGGTGATCAAAACATGAGTTTCCTTTAACATTTCACATGGATTATACACAATTGTGTTCAAACATGCAATTTCAAAGTAAGTTCTTACATGCATGCACATATTAAGCTCAAATTCAACAAATCCAACACAAATTCGTTTCAATCTTACACTTGATCACCAAATTAGCTTGAATACATAAAATTACAAACTACAATCCAAGAATTACTCACCTAGAAGCTTTGATCTTCTAAGCTCTAGTAAACTCTTGAGCTAAATCTCTAAAATTTCCACGCTTTAAGTCAAATTATGCAATTCTCTCCCTCTCTCTTCCTAAGGCCGACCCTCTCTTCTCACCCTTGAGTCAGCATCAGCCAAAATGATAAAAGGAAGGAAAATTGACTATAATAAGGTCCCTATTTAACCCCACTCAACATATTATTTCAATATAAAATAATTAGGCACTTAATTCATCAATTTAATCGATTTAATCTGACCAGAATCAATTTTCAATTAAATTCCACCATAGGCTCTAAAAATTATGCCAATCACAATGATGAAAACAATTTCGAGTTCTGTGGCCGGTAGGGCCCTCAATTTAATTTCCAAAGCAGATTATTCGAACAGATATTCCTACGGCGAACAGATAAAACTTCAAAATCACATATATTCATATAATGGCACATAAAATCATTCTAAACACATAATCATATTCAAATTAAGGACCAATTAGCATACTACCAGAACAGGG
>NW_021026243.1:1542079-1619816 GCF_004153795.1 Camellia sinensis
AAATCTTAGAATGCCGAGAGCAAGTTTTGAGGCATAAAACCATTCCTCTAGTTAAAGTATTGTGGCATTATGATGAGTGTCACAACCCCAACCCATCCGAAACAGGATGGTGAGGTGGCCAGCTAATAATTCCTGACTACCAAAGGCCTACTATACAAAAGCAAGTTGGACTCTTAATATAATTGGGACAAAATTTCTTTAATAGAGTGAGGAAGCCATATTTTTTTTATAGAGTCCATTTAAAACACCCATTTAGAGCAGTGCTTAACTATATGAAATGAAACATACATCATTCTTAATTACACATTCCCTTAAAGAAAGATACTACATATACATGACATTTTACAACTTCTTTGACTCTAGCATATATACAAAACTCTTCGGAGCTATCCTCTTCAAATTGCTTCTCTTGCACCTGCATATATATAAGGTGAGGGATGAGCCATTTCCCAGTGAATAATATTAAAGTAAAGTGGTGAATGAAAAATTTTCATGTAACATTTACAAAACATTCCATGTAGCATTTGCTATGCATAAACATTTCATGACAAATGGTGCATCCATTAGAGCCTCTTAATGAAATAATCGAGCCAGGTATGATTAGACAATCCACACTCTAGTGGCGATGGAGCTCAAATAAGGTCATGGTATATTTAGATTGTCCCCCAAATGACTGGGACTAGTTAAGTATGTCATTGATAACTTTAAACAAAATAGAGGACATTCGTTCATTCAGATATAAAATAGAATTCATAAACCATTGCATAATAACAAGCTTTCTTAAAAAAAATAAAAATATATATTACCCACAAATGGCTTGCGAACAAAGGGTTTCCTCCTCCAATTGTTGGACTTACACAAAGCATATGCAAGCATTGAAAACATGCAAACTAGCAAGCTTCTAAATTCACTTCAAGTGTTCTAATTTAACTTAATGTTTCTTAATATTTTCTTAGATTATCCAAGACTTTTCTAAGCCTAATTCAAGTCTAAGTTAAGTGTCAAATATGTATCGAATGCATGCCTAGAAGCATCCTAGGTAATTAAGGCCTGAAGAATGTTGAAATATGTCAAAGACGTACGTTGAAGGGCCCTATGTCTTCCACATCAATTTCATGTACTATGCATTGAAAAATATCATGTTTCCATATTTAAGGTTTAAGGAAATAGGAAGAGATGAAAGGAAATTAAGCTAGGGAAGGAATTAGCATGAAACGATTAGGGAGAAAGTGAGTAACCTTTACTAATTTAGACATATCTCTTTATATACTTATAATTTACATGTGATACCACAACCATTGGAAACTAGACTTCCGTCGGTTGAATTTAGACTCAAGAATCACCTAAAACGAGTCCGGATGAAAAAGATATGTATATTTGAAGTTGTAAGGTATGAATTGAAACACGGCTGGCCACACATGTGCCCATCTTTGTCGCTCAAGCGAAAACCTTGGCCACTCAAGCGATTGGTCTGGACAAGGCAAAATGCAATATGCGCCCTCAAGCACCCGATGAAGGCCACTCAAGTGGACAACATGCCCAGATCGAAGCTGAAGCTATTCTTCATGTTCTAAGGCTTCCCAATTCCATTTTCTTCATTTCTAACTTTCAAAACATGATATATTACGTCTAAAAACATGTAAATATGATGTCTAAAGGATGGAGACTCTTTTACTTGGAAAGATTTCAAGTTCAAACTTGTTAAAATCTAGGTTTAATTCAAGATTTCACTAACTTGGTGTAGACCCGACTTTCTTCACGCGCCCCCCTTTCGAAGAAGGAGCGAATTGGTCTTATTACAGTTTGGACTCCTGTAATGGTTCTGAATCTAATCTCAAAAAGTGCAATGTGAGACTGATAAACACCAAAGAGTCCAAATCTGGCAATTGGTTTTGGAAAATCAATTTTGAATGAAAAAGAGCCAAACATGGACTGCTTTGCCAGATTACAGAGTCGCCACCTAAATATTTTATTTTGGAAAATTTAGGAACCCTGACTCGTGCCAAAGGCCATGTGTCCGTCATCACCAAAGTTGCCTCGGCTATGGAACATGGGTACGAGAGGGGAAGGTCCTGAAATGACCACCCCCGCTCGCCCAATCACAAGATCGGCCTCTACTAAGCATGATATGTTGTTTTATAAATCTCATGTGTTCTTATCCGGTTATTAATCTAACTTTACTATGTGATGTGCACAGCATACAAGTATAGACTAAGATCGCGAGAATTGGAACAAAACAACTCATGTTTGTTTTTGAAAATTGTTTGAAAATGCCACCCTCAAGTGGGCTAAAGCGCTTATTTGCCACCCTCAAGTGGGCTTTAAAACATGATAATTTGCCACTTCGCAAAATGGGCTTAAAACTCACATTCGATGAACTGTCCTAATTCAGGCAATCAAGCCTCCACCCACAGGCATTCAAGCAGCTAATCACATAAGCACATAGCCTCATGGCAAGCATGCTATCATGGCAACACTCACACTCGTGCAAGTATGCTAAAGTGTAAACACTTACAGTATATTCCAAGCCAAAACAAAAGCTAGTTAGAAATCATGCATGATCCTAACTATGCTAGATGCCTAATGCAACACATGCAATAATGCAACTGAATAGGCTCGGCTATCTAAGATGGCATATGAATGCAATGATTTGATACATGTATTCAAATAGGTATTGAAATATGATGCAGTTTGAATGATGTGTCGAGCCCGGTGCATGCAATACGAATGAATAATGCACGCATGCAAGCATAAGGTATGCTACTTGAAAAATGCCCTAAAACTAACCATCAAAAGCGGTAAGAAAAAGGCGAAAGAAATGGGGTTGGAAGACATGCACACACACACACACGCTTATTACAACATTGTGCCCTCTCGCAGGAGGGTCCGAATAAATCAGCTAACTAGCTACGCTAAGCTAAGCTAATTATTACAAACCAACTAATTAACTATTCTAAGCTAATTAATTACAAACCGAATCGAAACTAGCTATGCTAAGCTAATTAGAATGTTACAACATGAACTAAGCTAAATTAATTATAGCACATGTAATTAACTACATCTAGCTAATAAAGCGATAAGGATGGCCTCGTGGGCGAGGGAGGTATGCATGCTCAATTGGTTCCTCCCGAAAATCCATTGCCTTGCCTCTAAATGCCTCTGTTTGCACATCTTTGAACCTCTGAAAATTGTGCCAACCTCCAGATTGCTTCTGTTTGATCTCAAGAATACACTAAGGGTCGATCGGCCATGGTTGGTGATCATCGGCCAAAATTGGTGGCCGGTCAGCTAGGACATGTGGCCGAGCGGCCACTGTTTCCCTGAATTTTCTCCTTTTGCTGCAACAAAGAGCAAACAGAGGCATGGTAGTGTATTTGCAACGAAATGTATGTACTACCACCCTCCTTATCATGTCTCAAGCTCAAAGGAGTGTGGCGCTTGACTCTCAAGCCACAAACCAAGCATTTTCAATGCATGGTGGCCAAAGAACCAAGCTTATACAAGCTCAATGAATGCGCACATAAGACTCAAAAGGCCTCCACCCTATCATACACAATCAAGGGGGGCGGCGACTAAGAAATGTGACACGTTTCATCACTTTGAGTATGGAACGTCTCACATTTCTTGAGTTTGGATTAACGTCCTATCCAAACACAAACAATGCAAATAACATGTAAACACTTCATGTATAATATGCTAAGGGCCAAATACAATGAAACTAGTGAAGGACACAACACTAGAGACATGCAATACAGTGCTCAAATGATCAAACCAGCTCAAGACAGAGCTACATCATGCCAAAACAGTGGCCTAATCATGCTGAAACTAAGGCACAAAAGGCAAGAGAAGCATGCTCATATGTTGGCTCTCAAACAAGGTACAAAGCACAAGTCTCAAAAGCATTGAAAGAGTGAAATATGTGAGAGTGTGACTACACTATATGCACTGAAATTACATGCTAAATGATGCCAAAACACATAATCACCACAAGCAAAGCATGCTAAAGGCCCTAAACTCAAAGCTAGTTAAGGCACTTTTCCATAGCTATACAAAGCAATCCTCAAAAGGCCAAGACCACTCAAAAAAGTCATCAAGCATGCTAAATCAGAGCCAAAAGCATGCTAGAATCAAGCTAACTCATGGTAGAATGATAGGCTAAATCATCACACATGCTAGGCTAGTAAGCAAGATTACACTACAAGTGCAAGAAGCATACAAGAAGTGACCAAACCAGCCAAAAATAGAGTTATAACATGGCAAATCAGTGGCAAAAACATGCTTAAACCAAGCTTCAAAATGGTAGAAAAACATGCTCACTTGGTAGGCTATCAACACATGCAAACAAGACATGAAGAGGGGGGATCACCCCCTCCTATTTTGGACCTCAAAACCACCTTTCCACCACTGAAATTCCTTTGGAATTCAGTGGTTTATAGGCCAAGAAAATATTATTTTAAAGGCTTTAAAAGATGGCAAAGAACTTAGCAAATAAGCAATGAAAGAGGGTGGACCACCCCTAACTCCAACAAGGACTCAAACCAACATTTTTAAAACTTAAAAATAGAGGTTTTTGTAGTTAACAACTAGGCCAAAATAGCATGCGAAGGTGGCCTACACTAGTGTACAAAAACAAGCTTAAAATGGGAAGAAGCTTACCCTTGAAGAACAGCAGTAAGACAGCAACTTCTGAGCCAAAAACCAACCTTCAACAACCAAAATAAGACCCTCAAGCACCTCAGCAACAAGGTAGTGGTGTTTGACTAGGTGTTCTAGTGCAAATATGTGAAGAAAATACACTTTCAAGCACAATATATATATATATAGAGAGAGAGAGAAAGAGAGAGAGAGAGAGAATTCTAGAGAGAGAGTAAGATTTTGCTCTTCAAAATTCTGAACCTCTCTCAAGGGGGAGGGACCTCCCCTTATATAGAAAATGTAAGCCAAAGCTTCCTAGACAAGCTAAAAGCTTGTTTCCATCCCTCCATACATGTGTATAGAGGATGGCTTCGGTGTTCAACAACTGGCATAGCTGGTACACAAAGTATCTGAAAAAGCACAAAAAAGGCCACTGGCCATTATCAGTGGCCGACGGGCCATTAACGAGGCCAACCGGCCATCAGTGTAGCCGACCGGCCACCACTGATGGCCGATGGACATAAGCCCTGGCCGATGGGTTGTAGGGTTGGCCGAGAGGCCACCCTCTTCCCCTAGAAGCAAAGCTACAAGCCCTTGGTCCACAACGAAGCACAAAACAGACAAGTTGAGAGGCTCCAAGGCAAGGCGCTCAGCCGAGACCCTCAAGAACTCAAAACGAACATGAACATGAATGATCATCGATTGTTCAAACGATGATGTTCAAGTCTTGAGGACGGCCAAAAATTGGGTGTCTACACTTGGTTCCTTTTCCATTTTCTTTATTTTTCTTCACTTAAATCTATACAAAACTTGTTGCTTGATGTTCCTAACAAGAATAGGTAACGGGTAAATAAGAGGTAAACAATTGTATGCTATGAATTCAAAGTAAAAACACATCAAACCATGTTATTGATGCAAATCATGCAACCTTTTTCCTAGTTTTCAAACTTTTCCATTTTCTTTCATTCTAATCTCCTCAAAAACCCATTTGAAATGAATTTCTAGCTAGGTTATGATAACAAAACATGGAAAATGGTCGAATTTCTTACCTTGTAGTGATTTTCTTTGGTTTTCTAGGATCAAATCTTAGATCCCTTGAATTTTTCTTTGATCTTCCTTTCTTCTCTCCTTTGTTCTTCTCCTAGATCTCAAGAACTCTAACTCACTCAATTCCTCTCTAACCTTCTCCAACCTCTTAGTTTTGTAGGATAGATTAGGTTAGTTTGCTAATTACTTGATTAGGTTAGTTAGTTAGGCTTAGTTCTAATTAACTTTGCTTAAATCCTAATCTTAGTTAGCCTAATTAACCTTAGTTAGGCTTAAGCTAATCTTGTTTAACTTTTGCTAATCCTACTTAATTTTTGATTAAGTATTCATTAGGCTCGACTCATTAGACTAAGTTCATTAAACTCCTCACTTAAGGTTTTCTAAGTTACCTAGACATTCAATAATCAAATTCAAAGAACTTCTCTAACTTTTCATTGCTACTTAGTTTTCCATCCTGAGGTTTCTTATTCAAATTCTTCTTCTTCTTTCTTTCTTTCTTTCTTTTTTTTTTTATTTTAACATACTTTCCTCAAAATTTTCTAAGTATTTGTTTTTATACTTTATTTTAAATATTCAACATACAAGGATGGTTGGTTTGACTTAGGGTATTTAAGAGTGGTTATTGGTATTTAAGAGTGGTTATTAATATAATTATGGAATGTGGCGTTCTTTGGGGTATCACAATGGGGTAAAAGAGGTTACTTGGGAACGAGAATCCGAGATACGTGAGAAGTACCCGGATTTGTTTAATGATTTGTAATCTATTATTTTGTTGTTTGCTTTAAGACTATGCATTTTTGCATATGGAAAGAAATAATTAGAAAGTAATATTTTCTTCATCTTTTAAACTTTTATGTCTTCATTCGAATTGTGGGTTGACTTTGTTCCCAATTGATGAGGTCTTGATTATTATGGTTGTTGGTAGTATCGTGTTAGGCTTCTTTGGGTTATCAGGATTTGTTGTTGGCAGGAATCATGAAATGTCAAGACGAAATTCATTTAGGGAAAAGATTGCAATATTCTGTTCTGAGATACCGCTTGAGCAGTTAAGTGGTCGCTCAAGCAGAGATGTGAGGCTTCTAGTAATTTCACTATAGACCTGCAAAACTTATGGGACATAGTGTGAAAAATATAAAATTCCAAAGATATTGATTTGTGATTATGTTTCAATTTTAAACAACGAATAACAATCCTAATTAAACAACCAAAAACAAATCAACACACCGATTTAACATGGAAAAATCACAATTGAAGCACCTCCAATTGTGATAAAAAAAAATAAAAATTAAAAAACAGTGGGCTAAAGCCACAAAATAATCCACTAAACATACAAAAAGGAATTACACATGTGTACCTCAATTACCTAGCAAATCCACGCTCGAATTAAACAGACCCCGGTGTGCCTCTTCAACCATCGTCTTCACCTCAAAATTGTCTAGCCCAACGTTGAATCCACAACACTGATATCGAATCCACGACGATGAGCCACTCTGGAATCCACCAAAGTTTCAGGCCCAACTTTTTCGGAATCCACTAAAGAACAACTCTCTCTTTTACGAATAAAAGAAAACAAATAAACCCCTTGATGATGTTGATTTAAAGTTTATGGATCCATTGATAACTCTTAAATCATCAAGAAAACACTCATAAAGCACCCTCTAATACAAAACACTTTGTTTTTTCTTCCTCACTGAAAATATAGGCGGTTCAAACCCTAAAATGAGCAAACAGTGCACTTTATAGTAAACTGGATCGCGAAGACCGCTCAAGCGCACACTTCACTACTCAAGCGATGTAAGTAAAGGCAATGCAAAACATATAGGCTAACCACTCGAGCTCAACTTTCACTATTCGAGCAGTAAAATTTTCTTCTCAGAAGTTCAGACACTCTACAAAAATACTGGATGATCTTTTTCTTCGCTTGAGTACACAAATGTTCGCTCGAGCGATCTATCAACTTGATCCCCGTATATACTCAGCGAAGTGGCAAGAAAAAGCACAATTTGGGTTGGATTCACATCTAAACACTCACATCCTCACTAAAACATAAGAGCAAATAACATTACAACTAAAAGGAGTTTTGTCAAACGGGATTGTCAATTACAAAAACCTAACATTGTGTTTACCGCTCAAGCGGTGAAGTGTTTGCTCGAGCAATATGTTCAAAATCTCTTCATTGCTCGAGCGATGGAATGTTCGCTCGAGTAGTCTGTTCGGAATCAGATATTTTAAAACTCACTTTTTGACTCACTTCTCTCACTTTTTCCATCTTTTCTTCTTCTCACTCCTCCATTCTGAAAAGCCTAGCCTCAAAACCCTAGATTTCATCTACATATACCAAGAATCCGTCCTAGTTCCTTCATTAAAAGTGTAGAGCAAGTTGAGAACTAGAAAACCTAAGTGATTCGTGATTAGAAATAGATTGAATTGCAATAATTCCCAAACAAACAAAACTAATAATTTAAACTACCTAGTACGTACGAAAGTGATTTAGATTATTGTTTCACAATTAATAAATCGACACAAATGATTTTAACGCCACTAATCAATCCACCATGGAGATACTGAAAATATACAAGATTACCAACAATTACTCAACATGCTGAAGAATTGTCTTCCACTACTTGTGTCTCTTTCACCAACGTGTTTGTCTTGGAATTGACTAGCCTGATGTTGAATCCACAACACCCACATCGAGTCCACGACAGTAAGCCACTTTGAACTCCTTTAAAGCCTTCAAGCTCAAACCTTCAGAATCCACCGATCAAACTCTTTTTGATTAGAAGAACCAAACAAACCCCCTTGATGTGATCAACTTAACTCATGTGATGCAATCACTCTCACAAAGACAACAAGCAAAACAAGAAAAAACACTCCAAAAGCAAGAACAAAGTCTCAGGTTTTAGATCTAGATGTCATAACCCTAAAATTAGTCTTTCGGGCAACTTCATAGGAAACAAGATCGCGGTGACCACTCGAGCGAAGGAATGGTCACTCGAGTGGTATGTCATGTACGCGAAGAAACCATAAGTGCCTTCACTCAAGCGATGAACAGTGCGCTCAAGCGTAAAAAGAGAGCTCTCAGTATTTTTACAAGCTTGACTGAACTGATGAGAGATACAAATCTTCACTCGAGCGATCAATGTTGCTCTCGAACAATCCAAGAAAACACAAGACACAAAATTACAACTCAAATGTATTTGTTTGTGGAATTGACAACACAAAGGGACCTAACAAGAACAATACTTTCAACCGATTGGATCATGGATTTGTCTTCGTTTCCTTGTCAGGCCTTCATCTTTGAGGTAGGAATACTTTTAACCTTGTATATCTATATTTTGACTTGATTATGTGTAGATTTCCAATGTATAAGATAAATGAAGTGATTGGATGGGTATTAATGGAAAAAGAGGGATTTTGCTTCAATAATCTTGTAACTTTTGAATAGTCAACATTTAACCCATGATTTTTAGACTGATAAAGAATATAGAGTATAAAGATTCTGGTTTAGACCCAACCCATTTGTTACTTTCAAATCTGAGAACCTGTGTATTTAATTGTCGTTCAGCTCATTTTCATCTTGTTGCTTGTTAAGTTTAGCTATTGGGAGTTTTGGTTGTGTTTGAATAGGTTGGGAGGTTAGTTTTTCTAAGAATTGTTGCCTAGATTTTAGTTTGTTCGCTCGAGGGACCATTCTTGTGCTCAAGTGGTCATTTACAGTCTACAAAACTACTGAAGTTTGATATCTTTGCTCGAACAGTCTTTCTTGCGCTCGAGTGATCTTTTGTAGGTCTGAACTACTGGGAGAGGGTCATTGTGCTCTCGAGCAGTGATTTTGGTCGCTCAAGCAGTGTCACTTATTGTGTCTGTCACTCAAGCAATTCTTGCACTTGAGCGGTCTATGCGTATATCAGTCTGAGAAGAAGCTATTTTTAGTCACTTTTTCAGCTCTTTCTCTCTCTAAACATTCCAAAACCCTATATCCACGCACACTTCCTCTCTAGTTCTCATTTCTAGCCCCAAATACTCATAATCCGTGGGTTTCCTCACCCTAGTCCTTTGGAGAAAAACGTTGAACACGTCGAGGGCTTCATTTTAATTTAAGCATTTAGTGATTTTGACTCCATCAAGTTCTACCCATTGTTTCTTCGTGTCTTCTACTTTGAGGTAGGGATTTCTTTGACCCTTTTATATGAATTTCAGCTTAGTTATTTGTCTTTTGAAAAGGGTTACTAATTTATGAATTATTGGGAAAACTTGGGGTTTGGTTTTGAATTCAAACGAGGGGTTTTCCAAATTGGTTCTTGAAAATGGTTATAGGGATATGGTTATGGGTGGAATGTGTTAAAATGATGGATATCTTTTCGTAAAAATTGATTTTTGTAAGAAAAAGGGAATTTTGTCCTAAATATTAGATATTTGGAATTGTGAAGGAAAATGTAAAGTGATGTTGAGTAATGTGAAATTAAAATTTTGTTTATGTTGATCATGGTGGAGTTCGATATGTAATATCACTTCCATTGTGAATGATGAAATTATATCTTTTGATTGGAAATTATTTGTTGGGTAGAAATATCTATTTTGGGCTATCGGTAGAGGATAGTCTTGATTGTTTTAGACATTGCATGAGGATTAGGTTAAACTGAAACTAATTTCTCATACATTACGCATTGAGCATCATTTCATATTTAACATTGTAAATGTATTGGTTTTGAGAAAAATGGGTGAATATCGTGGTGATCTAGTTAGGGGGTGTGGTTGTGGTTTTATTATGTTGGCCTATGTATCCTTGGTGAAAGTCCAAAAACTCACGCAATTAAGTGTCAATTCTTTCAGTTAGTACCGGTAAAATGGCTTTAGTAATACTTGTACAGCCTACTGGCAGACACGTACCTAGAGATTCTTAGTGTTTCATATCCACTGTCGTATTTTCTGTATAAAAGGATTATTTTCTTGAATTGATTTATAATCTGGCATTGCATTATTTTGAAATGGAAATGAGGAATTGTTTGACAAATGGCATGCATATGTATTCACCTTATAACTTTGCTAAGATTCATATGCTGTGTTAGAGTATCTCTACTGGGTTGTGGCTCACCCTATGTGGAAAACCACTTTCAGGTGCTGATAATATGCCTCTACCAATGACGTAGCTTAGGAGGACTTGGAGCTAAAGACTTCATGTTTGTTTAGTGATGTAATTATTTTTGTTTAAGTCTTAGGCTTTACTTGTATTGAGTTTAAACTCATTTTGTTGTAACCAAGCATCATCTTGGAAAGTTATAGCCAATAAGGCATTTCATTAGTTGGTTCTGCCTACCTTTTTACTCATGTATCCATGTCATATGCTATAGATTCAGGATCTAGGATTTATGAATGTATATCACATATGCCATCTTTTGTAATGATCAGAGATATAATGAATAGAAGATATAATATTGTTAATCAATTGTAGGAGGGTTAATGTTATTTATTTCGGGACATTACAACTTGGTATCAAAGCTACCAGGTTAGAATTCTTTGGATCATGGGATATGGTTTTTACCACAATGGGTTCTCTTGCTAGATGATAATAGAAATAGACCTGGTATGCTATGTGATAACATGCTTATGTGACTAAATGAGTATGGGATTAATTTCTTAGATATTGATTGGGTCTACTAGTTTCTAGAAGTCCTATTAGAAGAGTACTTGAACTCTTGCAGTATCGTGAGACAGTTACTATCTGAAAAGGTAATTCATTTGTGTTTATGTGTTTAGGGGCTTAAGTAGAGTGAATTAATTGTTGTCCACAACATTAGGACGTGAGTGAAATAGCTTTGGCACATTTTTAAATATGCTAATCTGTTGTGTTACCTTTATTAGGATGTTAGGACGTGGACGTGGTAGTGGTAGGCATCGTAGGCCTAGGTGGCAAGAGGTACCACTATCGGATGAAATTCCAGTACATGAGGAGGGAGTTGGTTAGGCCAACATAGTCGCGCCAGTGGGTCAACAAGCCATAGGCGCTTTGGCCCAGGAAATGGCTGGTGCTTTGTGGGAGTCCATGGACATTCTCAAGGTTGAGAATCAAGTCCAGGCCTATATTGCTAAGACAGGGCCGTTTTTTTTCTAAAGTGAGAGTTTTTCTGGTCCCGATCGAATTCAGATGAGTTTTTGGGGGACCCGAAAAAGCCATTAAAGGTATATGAGTGGTTAAAGCAGATGGTGAAGACATTTGAGATGCTTAGCATCGAGGATGATGGTTTAAGAGTGACCTTGGCATCCTTCCAGCTGAAGGGAGATGCGGGTCAATGGTGGAAGAATGCATGTGAACGCATTGGGATGACTTGGGAGGCCTTTGTCAATGCCTTCCAGGACAAGTTCTTGCCTCCCATTGATAAGGAGAAGTTAAGGGATCAATTCTTGAAGCTCAAGCAATTGAACACACTTGTAGCAGAGTTTGAGATAGTTTTTACTAGTCTCTCTAGGTTTGCACCGGAGCTTGTGGTGATGGAGGAACACCGTTGTGTTGAGTTTGAGAAGAGGGTGAGGACTGAACTCCTTTTCAAGGTGGTCAGGTCTATGATTAGGGATTATGCTCGTCTTGTGGAGGAGGTAGCTCATTTAGAGACCGTGATTCAGGCAAAGAAGAAGAAGATGAGGGCTCCAAATAGAGAAGTCAGGAGGTTCAAGGGGAGGCACGGGACAACAAGAGGCAGAGAGGTTCCACCCCACAGCAGTTCCAGGCAGCACAGTTCAGATCCACTTTTCCTGTACCAAGTTCTGGTTTAGGGAGAGGTAGTCAGGGTGGGATCACTTGCTTTAAGTGTGGCCAATTGGGTCACAAGTCTTCAGGTTGCCCACAAAGAGAAGGAGGGCAACAGTCTGCACCGTCAACGGGTCATCCACAAAGTCAAAGTCAGAGAAAAGGGTAGCCGCCTACCTATTATCAGTGTGGGCAGTCAGAGTACTTGGGGAGGTTTTGTTCTCAAGCAAGTAGCACACCTAGTGTATCTAGTTCGAGGCAAACACAAAGCCATCAGCCTATCCAATCAACTCAGGCCTTGAGGGCCACATAGGAAGCCTCTTTGGCTCAGTCAGTTTACCAGTCCTAAGTTCCAAGGGGTGAGCAGGTGGAGCAGTGTTAACTTCTTGTTGTTTAATTTTATTATCAATGTGTTGATTGATACTGGTTCATCTCATTCCTTCATTTCGTCTACAGTCACATGAGTTTTGGGGTTAGAAGTGGCTAAATTAGCGTCTCCACTCAAAGTAGAGTTTCCATTTGGGGGTAAGATTGACTTGGACCGAGGATTCGTGGTTATGAGATAGAGCTTGCTAGGCGCCGACTTCCTTTTGCATTTGTATTGTTTGATACGTCGGGTTTCAACATCATTTTAAGCATAGATTGGTTATCCACAAACTGAGCTGTTATAGATTGCTACCGTGAGAGAATTACGGTGTGCACCTTGAACGATGATTGTTTTTATTTTCTAGGGTACCAAGCTGATAGAGTTTTATGGCTAGTTTATAACCCTCGTGGTAGGGGCGAGCTTAGTTGTTTTCTTGTAACTCTCTTGGGTAGTAAGAGTGATGTGGTCCGAGTTAAGTTGTCGAGGGTAGTTTGTGAATACCTGGACGTCTTTCTTGAGGATCTTACAAGTTTTCCACCTCATTGTGAGATTGAGTTCTCCATTGACTTAGTGCCTGGCACGACATCGATTTCCATGGCACCGTATAGGTTTACACCCACCGAGTTATGTGAGTTAAAGATTCGACTCCAAGAGCTGTTAGATAAGGGCTTTATTCGCCATAGTACATCACCTTTGGGAGCACCAGCTCTTTTTGTTAAGAAGAAGGATGGCACTTTGCGACTGTATATTGATTACTGAAATCTGAACGGGGTAACTGTTAAGAACAAGTATCCATTACCTTGGATACATGATTTGTTTGACCAGTTAAAGGGGTTTTCTAAGATTAACATAAGATCAAGTTACCACCAATTGAGGGTGAAGGAGGAGAATATTTAGAAAACGGTATTCCATACGTGGTATGGCCGCTATGAGTTCTTAGTGATGCCTTTTAGGCTAACCAATGCACTGGCTTCGTTTATGGATTTGATGAATCGGATCTTTCATGAGTTCTTAGACCGTTTTGTGGTTGTTTGTTGATGACGTCTTGATCTACTCACCCTCTGAAGAGGAACACGAAGGACATTTATGAGTTGTATTTGAGTTACTTAGAGCCCACTATTTGTATGCTATGTTCGGAAAGTGCGAGTTTTGGTTAAAAAAAGTTAAGTTCCTAGGCCATGTGGTATCTAGGGAAGGAGTGACAGTAGACTCTTCTAAGATAGAGGCAGTGCAAGACTGGGAACAACCTAAGAATGCCTTTGAGATCTAGAGTTTCTTGGGCTTAGCCGGGTATTACCGACATTTTGTGAAAGACTTCTCTAGATTGGCCTCACCATTGACTATATTGATGAGGAAGGAGGTGAGGTTTGTTTGGAGTGATACTTGTGAAAAGTCATTCTAAGAACTTAAGGTTAGACTCACCACTGCTCCAATATTGATTATTCCAAAGAGGGGTTTAGGCTATATAGTTTATTGTGATACATCATGGGAAGGGTTGGGATGTGTACTGATGCAAGGAGGAAAACACATGAGAGAAACTATCCTACACATGACCTAGAACTAGTGGCAGTGATTTTTGCCTTAAAGATCTGGAGGCATTACTTATATGGTGAGAGGTTCGAGGTGTTGTCTGATCACAAGAGTTTGAAGTATCTATTTTCACATAAAGATTTGAATTTGAGACAGAGGAGATAGATAGAGTTTATAGAGGATTATGATTTTGAGTTACACTATCCCCTAGGAAAGGCCAATGTAGTGGCCTACGCTTTGAGTAGGAAGACAGTAAGTAGTATAGCTAGTATTGTCATCCGGGAATAGGAGATGTTATGTGTTATTGGTGAGTCTGACTTGCATCTTGGTGAGTCGGCCGTTTGGTTCACTATAGTTGTACAACCTACACTAGTAAGTCAAGTCATGAAAGCACAGAGGGGTGATAAAAGATATAGCCTTGTTTGTTTCGAGGTGCCTTACTTGTCAGCAAGTGATGGCCGAACATCAACGACGAGCGGGTTTGTTGCAACCCTTACTTATAGCAGAGTGAAAGTGAGAGCATGTCATGATGAATTTTTTTGTAGGTCTTCCGAGAACTCAACGGGGTAATGATGCCGAATGGGTGATAGTCGACTGGTTAATTAAGCCAGCACATGTTGTACCTATGCGCACGAGTGACTTGGTAGATTATCTTGCTGACCTTTATGTTAGGGACATAGTTCGACTTCATGGGGTCCCTGTAACTATTGTTTCGAATAAAGATCAACGATTTATGACTCGGTTGTGGCAGAGCCTACAGAATGCCTTGGGCACTAGATTGACGTTTAGCACCGCCTATCATCCTCAGACTGACGGGCAGTTCGAACAGAGCATTCAGATCTTAGAGGACATGCTTCGGAGTTATATTCTTGATTTTAAGGGTCGTGGGAGAGGCATTTACCTTTAGTGGAATTTGCCTAACAGCTTTCAGGCAAGTATTGGTATGGCACCGTTTGAGGCTTTATATAGCCGACCGTATAGATCCCCAGTGTGTTAGGCCGAGGTAGGTGACACACCTATGTTAGGTCCTGAGCTAGTCCGGGAAACAACTGAGAAGGCCACGCTTATCCGTAAGAGGTTAGCTTCGGCTCAGAGTCACTAGAAAAGCTATATCGACCATAGGAGGAGACCTTTGTTTTTGAGATAGGAGATCACAAGTTCCTAAAGATATCACCAAGACGGGGTTTAATGAGATTTGGGAAGAGTGGGAAGTTGTCTCCTAGATTTATTGGGCCTTTTGAGATTCTAGAGCGGATTGGGGAGGTAGCTTATCGATTGGCCTTGCCACCCCAATTGTCCAGGGTTCATGGCATGTTCCATATTTGTATGCTTCGGAAATACAAGCTAGATCCTTCACATGTGTTAGATTGGACTGAGTTAGAGGTAGATGAGGATGTCTCATATGAGGAGAGACTAGTACGAGTTTTAGACTCTCAGGACCAAATCTTACGAGGCAAGACTATTCCATTGGTTAAGGTGTTGTGGCGACACCACGGGATTGAGGAGGCGACTTAGGAGCATGAGACAGAAGTCCGCAAGAAGTATCCGGACCTATTTGTTAATTTTGAAACTTATGTTGAAATTTTTTGTAAATGTTATAATATATGAACATTATATATGTTTTGGGGAAAAAATTGAACTGTGAAAATTGGTGTTGAGAAACTCGATATAACCTTGTTACAAATCTAGATGATTTGGGAATTGTTTCATTTTCTTTAAATGTTGGTTGATTTTAAATTTCAGGGATGAAATTCCTTAAGGAGGGAGATTATAACAATTCTGGTTTAGACCCGACCTATTTGTTGCTTTCAGATCCAAGAACCCGTGTATTTAACTATTGTTTAGCTCATTTTCATCATGTTACTTGTTAAGTTTGGCTTTTGGGAGTTTTGGTTGTGTTTGAAACAGGTTGAGAGGCTAGTTTTCCTAAGAGTTGTTGCCCAGATTTTGGCTTGTTCGCTCGAGCGCGACCATTCCTGTACTCGAGCGGTCCTTTACAGTCTACAAAACAACTGAGAGTTTGATATTTTCACTCAAGCGGTCTTTCTTGCGCTCGACCGATCTTTTACAGCTCTCGAGCGGAGGTTTTGGTCGCTTAAGCAGTGTCACTTATTGCGTCTGTTGCTCAAGCGACCATTCTTGCGCTCGAGCGGTCTGTGCATATATCAGTCCAAGAGGAAGCTATTTTCAGTGACTTTTTCTGCTCTTTCTCTCTCTAAACATTCCAAAACCCTATATCTACACACACTCCCTCTCTAGTTCTCATTTCTAGCCCCAATTACTATAAATCTGTGGGTTTCCTCACCCTTGTCCTTTGGAGAAAAATGTTGAGGATGACGAGGGCTTCATGTTAATCTAAGCATTTAGTGATTTTGACTCTGTCAAGTTCTACCCATCGTTTTTTCGTGTCTTCTACATTGAGGTAGGGATTTCTTTGACCCTTTTATATGATTTTTAGCTTAGTTATGTATCCTTTAAAAGGGTTATTGATTTATGAATTATTGGGAAAACCTAGGGTTTGGTTTTGAATCAAAAGAAGGGTTTTCCAAATTGGTTCTTGAAAATAGTTATGGGGGATATGGTTATGGGTGGAATGTATTAAAATGATGGATATCTTTTCGTAAAAATTGATTTTTGTAAGAAAATGAGATTTTGTCCTAAATGTTGGATATTTGAAATTGTGAAGAAAAATGGAAAGTGATGTTGAGTAATGTGAATTTGGAACTATGTTTATGTTGATGATGATGGTGGAGTTGGATATATAATATCACTTCCATTGTAAATGATGAAATTATATCTTTTGATTGGAAATTATCTATTGAGTAGAAATATTTTTTTTAGGCTATTGATGGAGGATAGTCTTGATTGTTATAGACATTGCATAAGGATTAGGTTAAATTGAAACTAATTTCTCATACATTACGCATTAAGCATCATTTCATATATAACATTGTAAATGTATTGGTTTTGAGAAAAACGGGTGAATACCATGGTGAATCTGGTTAGGGGGTTTGGTTGTGGTTTTATTATGTTGGCCTATGTGTCCTTGGTGAAAGTCTAAAAACCCGCACAATTAGGTGCCGATCCTTCTGATTAGTACTAGTAAAATGGCTTTGGTAGTGCTTGTATAGCCTACTGATAGACACGTACCTAGAGATTCCCAGTGTTTTGTATCCACTGTTCTATTTTCTGTATAAAATGATTATTTTCATGAATTGATTTGTAATCTGACATTGCATTGTTTTGAGATGGAAAACAAGGAATTGTTTGACAAATGGCATGCATATGCATTCACGTTATAACTTTGCTAAGATACATATGTTGTGTTAGAGTATCTCTACTGGACTGTGACTCACCCTATGTGGAAAACAACTTTCAGGTGCTAATGATATGCCTATGCCAAGGATGTAGCTTCGGAGGACTTGGAGCTAAAGTCTTTATGTTTGTTTAGTGATATAATTATTTTTGTTTTAGCCTCGGGCTTTACCTGTATTGAGTTTAAACTCATTTTGTTGTAACCAAGCATCGTCTTGGAAAGTTGTAGCTTATAGATTCAGGATCTAGGATTTATGAATGTATATTGCATATGTAATGATCAGAGATATAATGAATATAAGATATGACATTGTTGATCAATTGTAGCACTATTATGAGATGGGCTAATGTTATTTATTTCGGGGCGTCATATAGAGAAAAGCCCTAAATTTTTGCAAAACCCTAATTATTGATTTGGTTTTTAGATCATTGGAAATAATCGATGTTATGTGGATGTGTAGGAATATCTTGTGATGAAATAGATTTAGGGATTTGTTAAAATGATAAGTTGTGTGATGCATGTGGTATCCGCGCTAAAAAATTAGGTGTCCACGTGCCCGATCGTGAAAGGACAATAAATGTGGGAAATGTTTAATGTGTCCATGTGCTCGATCGTGTGAGGACGATAAATGTGAAAAGTGTAAGGTGTCCACTGACCCATCCGTGTGAGGACAAAAAATATGGGAGCGTTTGGAACGAATCATATGTATATTCACATACACATTGCCATGTGAAGTTTTGAGAATACGAGTCATGGACTAATGAACTTTGGGTTATGCATAATTAAATCAAATGTTCATATACTTTGTTAAATGTATTTTTTTACTGACCATCTAGCTCATTCATATCTAACATTTTAGGACTTGGTGATGTGCAACCACTCCAATGAGAAAGATGTAGATTTTTTGTGTTGATTGGAGCATGAGAGTTCATGAAGAATTTTGTGGAAGCTCCTAGCATATGTGATCTAGGACTGCGAGTCCATTTTGTTGTAACAAGGCATGGCCTTGATATTTGTAAGCCAATAAGGCATTTTTGGTAACATCTCCTCTAGCTTCTTGAACTATGATAATGTTGTTGTAACTAAAGGTTGAACATTAAATTGTATTTTTTTTAGATTGTAGTTCAATGAGAAAGAGGGTATTTGATTAATGTTGTTAGTTGGTGATGAATGAATTGGAGTTAATTGTGTTATGAGTAAAGTTTAATTTAAATAATTTGGGGGCGTTACACATAAATAGAATGTGTTGCAGACTAATTTGTACAAAGGTTTAGAAGATGTTGTGACTGCTAGTGACAATGATGCATCAGCTGTTGGTAGGAGATTTACACTCCCATCAGTTTTTACAGGTGGCCCATGGAATATGATTCAGCATTACCAAGATACAATCGCAATATGTCAAAAGGTGGGATTTCCTGACCTTTTTGTCACATTCACATATAACCCAAATTGGTCAAAATTTGAACAGGAGGTAGCGAGCATTTCTAATCAATGCCCAGAGGATAGGCTAAATATACTTGCGAGAGTTTTTTGAATTAAATTGAAACAACTTATAGTATATTTCAAGAAGCAAAAATTCTTTGGCAAAATAATTGCAAGGATGTTTTTATTTGAGCTGATCAGTTAGATTTGCTAAATTTAGTTTAAAGTTAACAAATAATATTATTTTTTCTTGAATAGATATTTATGTTATCGAATTTGAAAAGTGAGGATTATCGCATTTGTACATTATATTGACATTATCAGCATATGACAAGATAAAATCGCCAGAGGAAATTGATAATATAATTTGTGCTAAAATTCCTGATAAGGGTAAAGATCCATTAGCATTTCAAATAGTAATGAGGTGCAAGATACATTGTAACTTTGTCAGTGCTAACCTTAATGCCCGTGTATAGTGAATGGAAAATGTTCAAAACATTATCCAAAGAATTTTTGCAGTTAAACGAGTATTGATGAAAAGGATTTGTCATCTATAGACGAAGGGATACGAAGAAAAAATACATGGTTAATGGATTCGAAATTGACAACATATGGGTTATTCCATACAACCGTGATCTTATTGTACTTTATGATGCCCATATCAATATTGAGCATTGTGCACACAGCAAATTGATCGAGTACTTATATAAGTACATACATAAAGGTGCTGATCGTACAACAGTTGTAATTGATGATAATGTTAATCGACTTAACGTTGATGGACAAAGTCAGTGTAAAGAGGCTAATGAGGTAAAATAGTACTTAGATTGTCGATACATCTTCGATTGAATATTGCTAGCATATATTTGAGTTTGGATTGCAAAAGCAATACCCTTCAATTGAACAGTTACAATGTCATCTGCTTAGGGAACAATCTGTTCTATTTAGAGACATAGATAACATTTTGTCAATCATTAATCAGCTGAGAGTTTACGAGATAATGTTTACAAGGTGGTTTCAAGCAAATAGAAATCATATAGAGACGAATGCATTAACATATGAAAAGTTTCTGCGAGTCCATTTTGTTGTAACAAGGCATGGCCTTGATTTTTGTAAGCCAATAAGGCATTTTTGGTAACATCTCCTCTAGCTTCTTGAACTATGATAATGTTGTTGTAACTAAAGGTTGAACATTAAATTGTATTTTTTTTAGATTGTAGTTCAATGAGAAAGAGGGTATTTGATTAATGTTGTTAGTTGGTGATGAATGAATTGGAGTTAATTGTGTTATGAGTAAAGTTTAATTTAAATAATTTGGGGGCGTTACACATAAATAGAATGTGTTGCAGACTAATTTGTACAGAGGTTTAGAAGATATTGTGACTGCTAGTGAAAATGATGCATCAGCTGTTGGTAGGAGATTTACACTCCCATCAGTTTTTACAGGTGGCCCATGGAATATGATTCAGCATTACCAAGATACAATCGCAATATGTCAAAAGGTGGGATTTCCTGACCTTTTTGTCACATTCACATATAACCCAAATTGGTCAAAATTTGAACAGGAGGTAGCGAGCATTTCTAATCAATGCCCAGAGGATAGGCTAAATATACTTGCGAGAGTTTTTTGAATTAAATTGAAACAACTTATAGTATATTTCAAGAAGCAAAAATTCTTTGGCAAAATAATTGCAAGGATGTTTTTATTTGAGCTGATCAGTTAGATTTGCTAAATTTAGTTTAAAGTTAACAAATAATATTATTTTTTCTTGAATAGATATTTATGTTATCGAATTTGAAAAGTGAGGATTATCGCATTCGTACATTATATTGACATTATCAGCATATGACAAGATAAAATCGCCAGAGGAAATTGATAATATAATTTGTGCTAAAATTCCTAATGAGGGTAAAGATCCATTAGCATTTCAAATAGTAATGAGGTGCAAGATACATTGTAACTTTGTCAGTGCTAACCTTAATGCCCCGTGTATAGTGAATGGAAAATGTTCAAAACATTATCCGAAGAATTTTTGCAGTTAAACGAGTATTGATGAAAATGGATTTGTCATCTATAGATGAAGGGATACGAAGAAAAAATACATGGTTAATGGATTCGAAATTGACAACAGATGGGTTATTCCATACAACCGTAATCTTATTGTACTTTATGATGCCCATATCAATATTGAGCATTGTGCACACAGCAAATTGATCGAGTACTTATATAAGTACATACATAAAGGTGCTGATCGTACAACAGTTGTAATTGATGATAATGTTAATCGACTTAACGTTGATGGACAAAGTCAGTGTAAAGAGGCTAATGAGGTAAAATAGTACTTAGATTGTCGATACATCTTCGATTGAATATTGCTAGCATATATTTGAGTTTGGATTGCAAAAGCAATACCCTTCAATTGAACAGTTACAATGTCATCTGCTTAGGGAACAATCTGTTCTATTTAGAGACATAGATAACATTTTGTCAATCATTAATCAGCTGAGAGTTTACGAGATAATGTTTACAAGGTGGTTTCAAGCAAACAGAAATCATATAGAGACGAATGCATTAACATATGAAAAGTTTCCTAGCTCATGGGTTTGAAACCAGAAACAGAAGAAGTGGAAAATGAGGCAACAATAAATATGCATAGGTAGATTATGTTATGAGCATCTTAATTCTGGTGAACAATATTATTTATGTATGTTTCTTACCAAGGTTCGAGGTGCAAAATGTTATGAAGATATTAGAATCGTTAATAGCATTGTGCACCCAACATTTAAACCTGCATGCCTTACACTTGGCCTACTTAATGATGATAATGAGTGGGACGCAACTTTAACAAAAGCCTCAACATGGGCATCGGGTGCTTAATTGCAAAATATGTTTTGATCAAATGCTATTGTTTTCTGAGATTACAAATGCATATGAATTATGGGAGAATCATTGGTTTGACCTTACTGATGATTTACAAAATATGGTACAAAAGAAAATTGGGGATGGCAATATACGTCTCGAAGAATGTGAATTGAAAAATTTAGGATTTCTTGAAATAGAGCACATACTAAATCAGAATGGAAAGTCTCTTAAAGAGTTTCCTCCGATGCCACTACCATCATCTCGATCAGATCAAATGGTTACTAATAGGCTCATTAGGGAGGAACTGAACTATGATAGCATTTCAGAAATGTAATTTTTTGAGTCTTTAAATGTGGGATTGAACGATAACCAATTCAAAATGTTTAACACCATAATGGAAACTTAAACCACTCATCATAGTGGCTTATTTTTTGTGTATGGTAGTGGAGGAACTGAAAAAATGTAACATTTTGTACTTCTCGGACTAGTGGGATTGCTCTTGACACTCTTATTATTGTACTTGGAGCCTCTTTGGTTCATTTTGGGATATTGACTGAGGTGGTATTATAATGTTAAAGTAAGATTGAGCCAAAAACATTGATTCAGATAATTGTCCCATGAGTAGTCTTCACTCTTTTGCCCATTTCTCTTTCCACAGTTTGAATTTAGATGTTAGGTTAGGACCATTGGAAAACTTGTTTCCAGGGCTTCAATTTGGACACAAGAATGACCTAAAACAGAGTTTGGACGAGGGAGTTATACTTGTTTGAAATTTGGGTACCTGTGTTGGAAGCAAGTTTGCTCGAGCAAACTTTTGACTGCTCGAGCGGTTTGCGTGAATTATGGCACTTTAAAGTCAATTTTTGGCCCAAAATCTTTATTCTTTCTTCTCTCTTCTCTTCCTCTCCTCCATACCCAAAACCCTAGAGCTCCAAACACTTGATTTCTCTAATGTTTCCCTTAAATCCACCCTAGATCCTTTAAGAAATTTAAAGAACAAGTCTAGTTCGAGATATCTA
This sequence comes from Camellia sinensis, assembly GCF_004153795.1. Taxonomy (NCBI): domain Eukaryota; kingdom Viridiplantae; phylum Streptophyta; class Magnoliopsida; order Ericales; family Theaceae; genus Camellia; species Camellia sinensis. The sequence goes on from NW_021026243.1 coordinate 1,565,027, forward strand.
CCGATTGTTTCACATTTTCGTTGAAATTTCAAGTGGGCTTCCATCTTAAGCTTCCATTCTTGAGGTAGGGGTATCTTTAACTTATTATATCTTTAATTTGAGAACCACATGTGGTAATTTCATTAGATATTCACCTTTGTAGATATGTGTATATATATATATATGTTTGTGTGTATGGATTGTGTTTGCTAATAAATGATTTGGAAGGATGTGGGCAATAATTCATGATTATGGATGGAATTATGTCCATTATTGAGGATTATTGTTGTTGATGATGAAAATCAGTCTCTAATTCATGAAAGAGAGAAAACCTCTAATTTTTTACAAACCCTAGTTTTGAAACTTGTTCAATAAAGAGGGCTTTTGCTCAATTTATTTTTAAAACATGAAATTGGGTGTGTTTATTCGACTTTGAGGTTGAAATATAAATTATTGGATTGTTGAGAATTGAAATCATCATAGGGGAAATTGAAAACTTTAAATTCATGCGTCATATACATTACTTAATTTTTCTTGTAATACTAATGTGTATGAATGGTTGGAAGTGTTAAAAGTGGGTTTTGCCCGACTGGCCTCTAGAACCTAAAACTAAGTGTATTTACTTGACTTTGATGTTGAAAAGTTAGACTTTTTACACCAAAACTGGAGATGATGATGGTTATGAATTAAAGAATGTTCTCATTGTTGACATGTGATGAACTATTGAATTGTTGTGCATTGAAATTATTATAGGGAAATTGAGATTTGGAAAATTCATGCATTATAAACTTTTAAAATTTTATGTTGTGACTTTTAAAATGTTGGCGTATTGAAGGAGTTGAAAGAGGGTAAATAGTCTATGAATTCGGGGAGTCAAGGTGCCCAATTGTCCTATCTGCGCATATTGCCAGACGAATATGGGAAAATGTTTTTAGGTGTCCACCATCCCGCCGTTTTAGGAGTCAGCAAACATGGAAAAACATGGTTTTTGGGTGTCCACGAGCCCACTATTTCAAGAGTCAGCAAATGTGGAAAAACATGGTTTTTGGATGTCCACATCACCACCATTTCAGAAGTCGGCAAATGTGGAAAGGAAAAAGGTTTTTGGGTGCCCATCGCCCCGCCATTTCTCGAGTCGGCAAATGTGGGACTGTTTTCAGTATACAAAATCCATATCTTTGTATGTATTTTGAATTACAGCTCTTACTTGGGATGTCATAGTATATTTACCACCCCTACTTGTAGAAAAATGATTATCTAATATCCTGCATGGTCATTTAAACTTATAAAGAAGATTTACTTTAACATAATTTATATACTTGCATAGCATGATCATGTATGTTTCAATTAATTATATAATTTGTTAAATATACTTCCTACTGAGCACTCGATCACCCCCAAAACTAATCATTTTTAGGAAATGAAGTTGACGAGTCACCTAAATGATTTACTATGGAAAACAATTTGGACAAAATATGAATGATCACTTGTTTGATGTTTTGTGTTGAAGCCTTGGGATTATTTTGTAAAAATGTAAAGGATTTTATTTTTAAATCAAGGACACTTTCGATGAGTATTGTCCATTTTGGATTTCTCTATTTTGTATAACTTCCTAGCTTTTGAACTATTTCATTTTAACCATGGATGTAAACTGACTGTATTGAAATTCTTGAGAATAGTTCAATGGGGAAAAAGTGTTATGGAATTGTATTATTATTTCTTTATCTACTATTTGTATCTCTGTGGATTGAGATAAGGGAACAGGATTTGGGAAGTGTTTTCCGAGGGCGCTACAAAAAAACATATTTATGGAACACTTTAATTGCAAAATTTCAATTCGATAAGAAAATCATTCTTTCTATTGCATCATTAGGTGTTGCAGAACTGCCCATTCCCATTTTAAGATTCCACTTGACCTTGATAACTCATCATGTTGCTCAACAAAGCAAGCAATAGATTTGGCAAGGTTAATTCAAGAGGCGTTGTTAATTATATAGGATGAAGCACCAATAGTTAGTCGTCATACTTTTGATGCTGTTAATTATATGGAATGAAGCCCCAATGCTTAGTCATCATGGTTTTGAAGCTATTGATCATACATTTAGGGGCATATTGAAAAATATAGAACATTGTTAAGAGGATTGGGTTTTCGGTGGAAACTATTTGTGCTTGGTGGTGACTTTAGACAGATATTTCCTGTTGTACCTAGAGGTGGGCATGAATAAATAGTGGGAGCTTCATTACCTAAGTCAACAATTTGGGAGCATCATCAAGTTTTGCATCTTACCAAAAATATGTGTGTTACAACACAAAATATTTCTGATCATACGCGTCATGAATTACGTGACTTTGCAGAGTGGATTTAATTGGTTGGTGAAAGAAAAATAATGGGAAGCTCATTTAGTGAAGGCTATGAACCTAATTGGATACAAATACCAAAAAAAATTGTTATAAAAACTGAAAAAAGAAATTTGCACTAGTTAATTAATGCCACCTATTCTAATTTCAAAAATAAATATTAGGATATGTCGTACTTAAAAGAATGAGGCATTTTAGCCCCTAAGAATAGTGATATTGATGAAATCAATTCTATTATGCTTTCGATGCTTCTTAGAGATATGAAAACTTTAACAGTGCTGATAAATTGTGTCCAACAGAAAGTGAGAGCAACGTTCAAGACATGACCCCTCCTGAACTTTTGCATTCTTTGAATTTACTAGGACTCCCAAGTCATTGTTTGCAATTGAAGGTTGGAACACCAATAATGCTTCTAAGAAATGCCAACCAATCTTTGGGATTATGCAATGGCACTTGATTAATTGTTGATAAGATGGGAAATCGAGTAATTGAAGCTAGAGTTATTACGGGGTCTAGAGTTGGTGAGAAAGTACTACTTTCACGTGTTGTTTCAACACCTTTGAAAAATCATGCTCCTTTTACAATGAAAAGAAGACAATTTCCAATAAAGTTGGCATTCGCTATGACAATAAATAAGAGTCAATGGCAAACTTTGAAGAATGTGGGCCTTTATCTTTCGAATCCAGTCTTCTCTCATGGCCAGCTGTATATAGCTCTATCACGTGCCACATCTTTGTCAAGCTTAAAGGTGTTGATTATTAATAAATGAGGCATACCGGATGATGTCACCAAAAATGTACTTTACATAGAAGTTTTTAGTGGCATTAATGAATAATTTTTTTCAAGAGTTTCAAATGTGTTTCATTTTCCTAGAAACAATTATTTTATTATTTCTCTTCATATATTAATTGTTTAAAATAAGTAATGTCATATATGAAAACAAATGTTGCATTTGAAATTTACATGTTTATATTTAATTTAATTGTATGTACATATACTATGTTTAATTCATACAATTATTTTATTTTATAATTAAGTACCCTTCTTTTTCTTTTTCTTTTTCTTTTTCTTTTTTTGAAGAAATAATTTTTATGTTAACAATTATCATTATAAATCACTCAAATAATAATAAATGTGGTTTAAAATTTAAAAATTATTATTATTATTATTAATAATAATAATAATAATAATAATAATATTATTATTATTATTATTATTATTATTATTATTATTATTATTATGTAATTGTATGTTAAATGTGTTAAATTCATTAAGCAAATATATATGTGGTCTCCTCTGACTTTGCGTCATAGCGATCGTTTGGCCATGCAAAATGTCATAAATGAATTTGAAACTGTACCGTATAAGAGGGTTTACCAGTAGAAAATCTTGTTGATAGGAAAATCAAAATATGTCAGGTAATGCAAAAATTAGGGGAAAAAATAAGTGCAAAAAATTGATGGAAACAATATTAGACTTTCTAGCATCGAGCTGGAATGAAGTAAAGGAAACAATTTTTCAAAAGCATGAAATCAAAGATGCCTCGAATTTAATGGATGCTTAAATGGAGAAGCATGAAGTCCATCCTCTATGGATTGAACTTGAGCAAGAGCGGATGACTCCAAATTTACTGGTACGAGAGCATATGTTACATAAAGAGCAAGTGTTTTATAAGCTTAGGAAAAAAAAGGTTTTCAGCCCCACATTGCAATATTAGTTCATGCTATAGTTAACACACTTCCAACATCATGGCCTATACAAGAAATTCATAAAATAAATAAATAAAATTCCAGACATGAGAGCAATGATAGTTATGTTGAAGGAAATTGAAAATGATATGATTTGTTTACAAGCATTGGATGAAGTGGAGCACTGCATTGGTAATGAAAATATTAAAGTGGAACAACAGCAACAATAACAACAAAATAATGGTTGTGAAGAGAATAAAATGAAGCAACAACACAAAAATGAGGACAATTAAATCAACACTCATAAGGTAATATAACTATTTTTTTTTTTTTTTTTTTTTTTTTTTTTTTGTAAAGTTTGTTTACATTTTTCTTTTTTCTTTTTTTTTTTACAGGTACTTTTTGGGAAATTTGGATATGATAAGAAACATCTATTGAGTTTTAATTTATCAAATATAGATAGATTTGATTTATGACATTTAGTTTGTTATTAGTTTTTTAGCATATATACGTTTTAGACGTTATGTTCATTGAGAAACATCTTATTTATTGTTAGTATAGATTATTTCTTTAGTTAGAAATCAAGTTTATTATTTCAAGAAAAATAAATTAGTTGGATGAATATAATATTTTATGAGTATTTGCTTTGAAATATTGTCTTCACTTATAAAATTTGAGAAGATGATCTCTACGCATTATGATTATAATTTAATGAGTTAACTTAGAAATTAATGCGTTATTAAAAAATTTACGCATTATTAAACCAATCACGTGCATAGCACAGGTTACCACTAGTGTATCTATATATAAAAGTACTTGATTTGGGGTTAAAGTGAAATTTCAGAGTGCGAGGGTTTGGGCTCAAATTATGAATTAGAATACCTATTTCAAGGGTAGGATTAATTAAAATAGTGTCACTTTGAATTTAAAGGTGAGTAACCGAACCAAAACTATGAAAATTGGAAACCAGGGTTTAGAGTGATTAATCTAAAATTTGAGAGTTAAATAATTAATATTGGAGTGTTAGAAATGATTTTTAAGCTTTCAGGGTCAATTAGGGTTTGTACGGGTTTGTCAATGATGCGTTTTCGGTTCTAAGGTTAACTTTGTGAATAAATGGGAAACCGAGGGTTTTTATTCAAATAATTCAAAAATAAGGGTCCTAATGGAAATACAAAATTCAAGGGTCTCACACACATGATTTGCTTTCTCATCCATCCAAATATGATAGTAATAAAACACAATCATTTTTTTCTTTTCTTTTCTCACCTAGATAAGATACCATAATCAATTTTTTTTCTTTTCTTATGTTACGATCGAAACGGAGTATAGATAAGGTGGGATCCACATGTCAAAAACACGAGGCTACATATTATTCAACGAGCTATAGGTTTGAGATGTGCGGCCACAAAAGTGGATTCGTGACCTCCCTGCAAAAGTGAGGTCGCAGTTATAGCAGGCCAGGTTAAGACCCATCCTTTTATACTCCTTGGTTTTGGGTTTTGTATCTATTGGTGTTGTTGGCACCTTTGAGTTATTTAATTGTCACAAGGAACTTTAGTTTATACTTAGTACCTTTGGTAGATTTTCTTTTTGTTTGTAAAGTCACATCCGCGACCATCCTTATGGCGCCCGCAAAGGGCCGCGACTAGGGCCCAACTAGATAGGGCCTTCAAGTTTGTTGGCCTGAGAGAATTGCATGGCCCATGAAAGAGGCCATGATCCATGTGATCGCACTCGCGATGAAGTTTGCGCCCACGATGTAACCCGTGACCAAAACACACCTTCAAGTCCTTTACCTGATAAAAGTTTGTGGCCTGCGAAGGGCGCAAAAGTAGACCGCGACTTTGGGATCTCGCCCACGGTGTAGGAATCTGGGCCCGCGATTGTGACTTTCATGCATGCGGTGTGTTCTTTGTGCCCACAATGCGTTTGTCTATAAATAGAACCCAAATGCTAGAAATATCTACTTTTTTATTCTTATCTTCTTCCTCACGTCTCTTTTCACCATTTTTTAGTTCTACCCATTTCCTACCCCTAGTGATTGAATTAAAAAGGTAAGGTGTGTGAAGGGTGTCATTTTAATCTGAAAATTTTAAGTTTCTATCGCCGTTGAATTTTCGGGTGTTGCTCTTTTCTCCCTCTTCCTTAGAGGTAGGGATTTTTTAATGTTTTTCATGTTATTTAGCTTTTTTATGTGTTATCTTGTAAATTTAATACTTTGTAAGATTAGGGTTTGATTTATATGTATTTTACAGCATAAAAGAGAAGATTTTCTCAAAGTTGTTCTTAAATCTTTATTTGGTTGTTGATGATGATGGTGGGTATTAGAAACTTGAAAAAATGGGCTTAAAAATGAGAAACCTCAATTTTATTTATCGAAACCCTAGGAGTTGCACAAGGTTGAGAAGTAAATTGTGTTGTTGAATTTATTGTGAATTTGTACTTCATGGAAATAAAAGAGATTTTGGAAGATGTTGAGGCAAGATACATTGTGCTGATGTTGTTTGAAATCTTTAGTTATGTTCTTTATATATATATATATATATATATTGTGCATTATTGGAATTTATTGAATAGAGATAACTGCTTTGGCTATCGGTGGAGGATAGCATTGACTTGTTATAGAAGTTGCATAAGAGCTAGGTTAACTAAAATCAAATTCACTCATGCATTCCATTTAATCAATTGTTTCATACTTATGCATTTGAAAAGTATTGTTTTGAAAAAAATGGGTGAATACCGTGGTGAATCTAATCAAGGAGTGTGGTTGTGGTTTATTAAGTTGGCCTATGTGTCCATGCTAAAAATTTAGAAATCTGCTTGGTTAGGATGCCTTCCTTTCGATTAGCTGCCGATAAAGTAGCTTTGGTAATGTTTTTATAGCCTACTTGCAGACACGTGCTTAGAGATTACTAGTGTGTGTATTTACTGCCATGTTTTCTGTCTTAAAGGAAAGATATAAATTGTGATTTGAACTCTGGCATTGTATTGTTTCAAAATGGGGAAAACGCATGATTTATAATAGCCTTTCATATGCATTCATCATGAGTTTGTTAAACATCATACATGCCATTAAACGTGTCTCTACTGCCTGCGACCTCAGATAGAAATCAAGTCATATTTAATAGTAAGGGGCCAAATTGCAAAAGCAAAATTTACAAAGATTGTCTAATGAGCTGTACATACATGGCTTAACCAAAACAGTCTCATATTCATATAATAACTCACACCATACGAACATTCATATTATGTATGTATTACGCACGTCCAGGATCATTCAATAGTCAGTATTAACAAAACCAAGGTTGTACAGAATTGGTCATACATGACCTCAAAAGATCAAAAGGACAAGTAAAACAAAAGTATGGCCTCTTGCATGAGGCGACCTTGGTTGACTCCTCAAAACTTGGTTTCTCATTGTTCACTGGGGTTGAGGCTGGATATCCCACTGCTCACCTACATACATATAAATAAGGGGGTGGGCTAATGCCCAGTGAATAATATCAAGGCAAAGGAGTTCATGAACAAAATTCTTACAATCATAATTCACTATTATGCTTGGAAATCAATAATAAAGCAGAACAACCTCAGGTCCTTTCTATCATTTCTCAAACACGAAACGACATCGGGTCCATGTAGCATACAAAACGACCTTGGGTCCATCATTGGCAAAACAACCTTGGGTCCAACTTACACACAGAACGACCTTAGGTCCAATTTACATATATACATTTGTTGTGTGCACACATTTAAATCCATGGTCATACCCATTCTTGTATCCAGAAAGACCTTAGGTCCATTTCTTTTCCTTATCTTGAATGGCCTTCGGCCTATTTAATAAGTATACAAAATGGCCTGAGGCCCAATCCACATCTTTTTTGAATATACTAACACCCCTACATCGATCACTGTGCATATTTCATTCCGAATTAAGTGACTAGAATATTCATTCTTAATATCACTTCAAAAGTTTAGAACCTTACCACATAGGCATCATTTAGAAAATAATGCATATACAAAAATATCTTTGATAAGATATTACTCAATATGTGCCTAAGAATGTTCAGAAATGAAAGAGAACGGAATTTGGAACATAAAACAACTTTTCAAAATTTCTGAAACAGGGCTCTCCGCTCGAGCGTATATTTTTCCCGCTCAAGCAGACCCCTTTAGTCTGCAAAAGTACCAGTTGCCTCATTTTTGCACTCGAGCGTGACTTTTGTCGCTCGAGCCAAGAGTCAAAACATGTGAGTGGGTGCTCGAGCGCAGTTCTACTCACTCGAGTGGACATCAATGTCTGCAAAACTTCTGGAAGCTTGATTTTTACGCTCGAGCGGTACTTTCTTCGCTCGAGTAGACATGACAAATTCTGAAATTTCTAGAACTATGTTTGAAGTTCAAAAGTTGATTCAAAAGGTTCAAAACTCAAATTTTTGGTACAAAAACATGGAAAGACATTACATGACATGAGAGCATAGGTAATTTGAGACCGATTGTCCAAAACCATGATCCAATTCTCAAATCATTCCATATTCTTCTTGACAACTTCAAAACACATGAAACTAAGCTACACACCTTCATGAATCATGCATGCATGTAACTCATTGACTCTAATTTCATTTCAAATGGTACAAATGATGCTTATAATCATGAAGCTGATCAAAACTATGCTTGCATGTTTGATTTGGTACTCAATCCTTCATGTTTCATGCTCAAATGAACATAATCATGGTGAATGCAACATGTATGTATATACAACTCCAATTTCATTACATTCAACTCAATTCTTTCCCTTAGTCACATATCATGCTTGGATTCACTTAGTTATAAATTTAAACTCACGAATTTGAGCTCAATTACTCACCTAGGTGCTTCAACTCTTCCAATTATAGCCAATTCTTGAGCTAATCCTCCTAGTTTCTCCAAGCTTGAGCTAAATCCTTCAAATTATGTTATCTCTCTCTTTCTCTCTTTACAATATGCTCACTCTCTCTCTCTCTCTCTCTCTCTCTCTAGAGTGTATTTTCAGATCTTGAGCTCATAATATGAGCTTAAGTGTGTTTGGCCCTTATATATACTAAGTGATTAGTTTAAATTAATCCATCTCAATTAAGGTTAACCAATTGCACTTAATTTAATTGATTTAATCTAATTATTTTGACCCAAATCAATTTTTAATTAAGTTTCACTGTAGGCTCTAAAAATCATGCCAATCGCAAAAATACAATCAGTTTCAATTTATGTCGCCTCTACGGCCTTCAATTTAAATTTTATAACAAAAAATCAAATAGATTTTCCTACGGTGAATAGATAGAAATTCAAAAATACATATAATTAGCATTCAAAACCATATCAAGCTCATAATTATAAGCATAATTAATTAGCATAACACAGAGTAGGGTTGTCACGTTCTTTCCCCATTTAGGAAGTTTGGTCCCCCAAACTTATGTTACCTTCTGTTGGAAACAAATGTGGGTAGTGTTGTTTCTTCTTCCTTTTTCCCCCACATGGCATCCTTACCATAATGTTCTTTCCATTCCACTTTCGCCATTGGAATCCATTTGTTCCTCAGTTGCTTTACTTGTAGGTCGATGATTCGTTCTGGCCATTCCCCGTACTCCATATTTTCATCAAGTGCTATTCAGTGATAGTCAATCACGTGGAACGGATCTCGAAGATAGCCTCTCAACATTGATATGTGAAAGACATTGTGCATTTGTTCCATTCCCGGCAGTAAGGCAACTCTATAAGCAACTGGACCAAGCCTTTCTAAAATTTGAATCGATCCAATGTAACAGGGCGATAATTTACCCTTCATGCCGAACCTTAATTTGTCTTTCATCGAATTTACACGGATGAACACATGATCATCGACTTCATATTCAAAAGGCCTTCTCCTAACATCTGCATAACTCTTTTATCAGCTCTGAGCTATCTTAAGTCTTTGTTGAATGACTTTGATTTTATCAGTAATTGCCTGCACAAGCTCAGGTCCAAGAAAAACTCTATCCCCAACTTCAGTCCAGCATATTGGAGATCTACATTTTCAGCCATACAAAGCTTCATATGGTGTCATGCCAATGCTGGAGTGGAAACTGTTATTATATGCAAATTCGGCTAATGGTAGGTAAGTCTCCCAACTCCCTTGAAAATACAAAGCACACATTCGAAGCATATCTTCTAGAGTCTTTATAGTCTGTTCCGATTGTCCATCAGTTTGTGAGTGGAATGTTGTACTACACCTCAACTCTATTCCCATTGCCGCTTGAAGACTCTTCTAGAATCTAGATACAAATTTTGGATCTCTATCCGAAACAATAGACACCAGAAATCCATGTAAACAAACAATTTCATCAATATAAATAATGGCTAATCAGTATGCATCATACGTAGCTTTTACAGGCAGAAAGTGTGCAGATTTAGTCAGTCTATCGTCTATAACCCAAATAGAATCCACACCCCTAGGTGTCCGAGGTAGGCCAACAACAAAATGCATGGTTATGTACTCTCACTTCCATTCAGAAATAGGGAGTGGTTGAAGTAGACCTGCTGGTTTCTGGGGTTCAGCCTTAACTTGTTGACACTGAAGACATTTAGACACATATTCCGCGATCTCACGTTTCATATTTGGCCACCAATAACTCTGTTTTAGGTCCTGATACATCTTGTTGTTACCCGGATGCATAGCAAACATCAATTTATAGGCTTCATCGAGAATTCTCCTCTTTAACTCGGGGATATTCTAAACACACAATCTGTCTTGGAATTTCAACACGTCATTTACAACACTATATCCCGGTTTCGGATTTGCTTCAAATTCATCAACTATCCTTTTGAGGGCTTCATCCTCCTTTTGTTTCCATTTGATCTCAACGATGATTGCCGGTTCGGCTGAAATGGCAGCTATCATTCCACTTTGCTCATGTAATACTACTTCAATTTTGGAGTTCTCAAAATCTTGCAATATTTCCTTCTGTTTAGTGAGTAAGAACAATGTTTTAAAAACCGGACCGGTGGTTGAACCGAAAAAGTGATTGGGCGGACGGGTCACTAGTTCGAACCATGACGTAATAAATATATTAAATTTATATTTAAATAAAATATAAGTAATAAAATTAAAAATTAAAAAAAATAAAATATTAATTATCTTAAATATTTCTCCTAATATTTTTTTTACTAAAAAATATAATAATATATTTTAAAATATTAATAATTTTAATTATGGAAGAGAAGAAAATCAAATATTCAATATTTCCTCCATATGATTTTAATTCAAATAATTTAATTGAAAGAAGAACTAAAATTTTGAAGGGATATCAAAATTTCAATTCTCCCTCCAATAAATTTGATTGAATCCCACATGGATTTTTTGAGTTTTTTTGGAAGATTTTTTTTTCTTATAAATAGGCAGAGACTTTCACAATAATTTCAAGCTCTTAATGGGATTCCTCACAAGAGGAGACCCTTGAAAAAGAGTTTTGAATTAAAGTTTTCTTTATATATATATATATGTATGTATATATAATAAGAAAGAAAGAAAAGAAAGAAAGAAAAATTTAAAAAAAAAAATAGAAAATATCCAAAACAGTTCAAAATTTTCAATCTAAATAACCCGGTGAACCGGCACCGGGTCAACCGGTTCAGCGATTCAACAGCAAGTTTTCCCGATTCTCTTTAAATACACCAGTTTTTTGCTTCGACCGATTCAGAGGGTATATCCGGACCGAAACCCCGACCGGTCGACGGTTCAACCGATCGAACCGGCTGATCCGGTCTGATTTTTAAAACCATGAGTAAGAAAGCTAAATCCCTGTCTGTTTCCTTCTCAAAGTGTCAACCACTGTATTGGCTTTCCCAAGGTGATACTGAATCTGAAGATCATAATCTTTTATTAGTTTAAGTCATCTTCTCTGGCGCATATTCAACTCTTTTTGAGTAAAGAAATACTTCAAACTTTTGTGATTTGTGTATACTTAGCATTTTGTCCCATACAAGTAGTGTCGCCAAATTTTTAAAGCAAATACAACTACGGCCAATTCCAGGTCATGTGTTGGGTAATTCTTCTTATATGGTCTCAATTGTCGGGAGGCATACGGAATTACCCGTCCTTCTTGCATTAATACACAATCCAAACCTTTATAAGATGCATCACTATAAATCACAAAGTTCTCTATACCTATGGGCAATGTTAACACTAGTACTGTAGTCAATCTTGTCTTCAGTTCTTAGAAGGCAGATTCTTTTTCATCATTCCATTCAAATGGTTGCCCTTTGCGTGTCAGTTGGGTAAGAGGCACAGCAATTTTTGAAAAATCCTTGACAAACCTTCTGTAGTACCGGGCTAAGCCCATGAAACTACGGATTTCTGTTACATTTGTTGGTGTAGGCCAGTTTACAGTTGCATATATCTTCTGTGGGTCTACTAAAATCCCTTCTTTATTGATAGCATGCCCTAAGAAAATGACCTCATCTAGCAAAAATTCACATTTCTTTAGCTTAGCAAATAATTTCTTTTCTCTGAGAGTTTGCAAAACAATTCTCAATTGTTGTTCATGATCAATTCTGCTTTTTAAGTATGTCAAGATATCGTCAATAAAAACCACAACAAACTCATCAAGGTAAGGTTTAAATATTCGATTCATAAGGTCCACGAATGCTGCAGGGGCATTAGTCACTCCGAACGGCATAACAAGAAATTCATAGTGACCATACCTCGTTTTGAATGCGGTTTTCTCAACATCTTCTACCTTCACCTTTAACTGGTGATATCCAGATCTCAAATCAATCTTAGAAAATACTTATAATCGCTGCAACTAATCAAACAAGTCGTCAATACGGGGTAAAGGGTATTTATTCTTTATCGTTACCTTATTCAGTTCTCGGTAATCAATACATAGGCATAAAGTCCTGTCTTTTTTTTTCACAAATAATACCGGTGCAACCCATGGTGAAGTACTTGGTCGGATAAACCCTTTGTTAAGTAGATCTTGCAATTGTTCTTTCAGTTCTTTCATTTCAGCAATAGACATTTTGTAAGGAGTTTTTGAGATAGGCTGAGTGTCCGACATAACATCAATAGTAAACTCTATCTCCCTGTCAACCAATTCTCCTGGTAATTTATTTGGGAACACATCTAGGAACTCTCTAACAATGGGGACACTGTTCAATTCAACATTCATAGATTGTTTAGACAAAACACTACACAAGTAACTTTGGCACCCTTTCCTAATCAATTTACATGCTTTCATTGCAGATATCAAATAAAGTGGAGGCATTATCCCATTACCCACAAACACAATTTCTTCCTGCCCTTGTGGTCTAAATACAACTTGTTTCATTACACAATCGATGGTGGCACAGTATTTAGATAACCAGTCCATACCCAGAATTACATCAAAATGTCTAAAGTCCAAGGGTAACAAATCTATGTACAAGGTAGCATTCCCAATACACATATCACAAAATCGACACACAGATCACTACAAGAAATTACACTTTTGGCGACCAAATTTTTAGTCGCCAAAGGTTGTTTTTTAGTCGGCAAAAGTCAATGGCGACTAAATTTATTCGTCGCCCCGTTGGTCGCTAATTATCTTATATTTGGCTACTAAAACAGACTTAATCGCCAAACATAACGTTTTGGCGACCAAATATTTAGTCGCCAAAAGTAATTAAATCAAAATGAAATTCTCTTTTAGCGACTAAAATATTTAGTCGCTAAAACATTTTAGTCGCCAAAACTAACTATACAGCGACCAAATATTTAGTCACCAAAAGTAATTAAATAAAAATGAAATTCTCTTTCAACAACTAAAATATGTAGTCGCTAAAACATTTTAATGGCCAAACATAACATTTTGCCGACCAAATATTTAGTCGCCAAAAGTAATTAAACCAAAATGAAATTCTCTTTCAGCGACTAAAATGTTTTAGTCTCTAAAGCATTTTAGTCGCCAAACATAACGTTTTGCCGACCAAATATTTAGTCACCAAAAGTAATTAAATCAAAATGAAATTGTCTTTCAGCAACTAAAATATGTAGTCGCTAAAATATTTTATTGGCCAAACATGACGTTTTGCCGACCAAATATTTAGTCGCCAAAAGTAATTAAATCAAAATAAAATTCTCTTTCAATGACTAAAATATTTAGTCGTTAAAACATTTTAGTCGCTAATAATAATACATTTACCGACTAAAAATTTTAGTCACCAATAATAATATGTTTAGTGACCAAATAGTTTAGTCGTTATTAGTTTTCACGACGAAACATTTTAGTCACCAAAATATTAGATATTTTCTTTTCATGGTATTTTACAACCAAATGTTTTAGTCGCTGAAGGATGCCATGTTCTTTCGTGACTAAAATCTTTAGTCCGCAAAAATTTATTCCCTCATCTTCATTTATTTTAGCTACTAATTATTAGGTCGCTAAAAGTCTTTTGTTTCTTTTTACTATTAAATATTTAGTCATGAAAAATCTTTGCTTGCATTTTTGGCTACCAAAATATTTAGTCGTAAAAAATTTTATAATTTTTTTAATTACTTTCTCAACCACCTATATTTATTCCATTATTAGTACAATCTGTAACCTGTACATATATAAAATTATCTATATACTGATAAAATTAGCAACCATTCCACAACATGCACACATTTTACTTTCAACCATCAAAAAAATTCATATTTAACATCAAATTAATATTTCCAATAGAAATTCCACACAAACCAAATATAATCCAATCTGAAAAATATAATTCCATACATAACATAGGATTAAACAAAATTAATATTCAATTGTTAATCTGTACCACCAAAAACTAATTTTTACCACGCCAAAAGGTATTCTGTACCATGCCAAAAAAGTAATCTGTGCCATGTGAAAAGGTAATTTGTACCACATCAAAAATTAATCTGTACGACGTCAAATTCAATCTCCTATACCATGCCATAAAACTAATATGTACGAACTAATGCTAATTTTTAGACTAAAAACAATGTCTTTTGTACCTGTAACAAAAAAATCATTCACTGCAATTCCACTCCAAAAACCATCTGTAAAACAAAAAATTAATCCTTAGTATTGACTACATTTTGCCAAATTTAAAATTATAAAAAAATATATACATACAACTCTGATTACATCAAGAAAATGATACACTTCAGGAGGATTTAAAGCCAAGGACTAACCTGACCTAATTTCATAAATTTAATTGTAAGAACTTGACAACTAAATAATTCGTAGGGAACTCCCCCACTAGAAGAATTATACTTACACTAAGGATGATGATTGTTTCATCTTTGGTCATCAAGCCATACTTACACTTTACACTAAAGAAATGGCTCCTGTATTTACAATGCTTAAAAATGAAGAATAATGTTATGTATACCTTATAAACCAAATTCAATTGCTAGATTATGGTCTAAATCAAACCAAAATGATATCATAAGTTCATAACTCAAATGGTACACTGAAACTGCATTTTGAATATAGACTGAACACCTGCACTTGGGACCAGGGGTGACCTGGGGTTCAATCCCATGAAACCAAATTCAAAAGCAGTTGGATTCAATTAACAATTAATATGCATCAATAAACTCCCAGATCCCGGTACTAATGCCGTCACCAGCTCTACAGCCATCATTGCCACAGCATCACAGCCCCCAAGTTCAAAACTACCACACTACAACCACTTCCCAACCACCACTGCACCATAATCCTCAATTATAATGACATAAACCCACTACCTGGACTTGTAAATAAATCAAACTATGATACGATTGCACAGCTCAAACAGCAGTTCCTTATTTGACAAACCACTTTACAATTTACATCTACATACCTGATAATGAACCAAATTCAGAAATATCCTCAACCTAGCCAATTGAAAATGATAACATAATCGAGAATGCATGTAGATGTAGTCAGACCTTAATAATATTGACAAGTTTACGGAGCCAGATAGATAACAAATCAAAATAAAACAATACTACATGAGATCGAATTTTAAATCATCCCTAAGTGGACCAAATTTGGTGGTGGTCTACTTGAAACCAAACAGGACACATAAAGAGACAAGTGTAATATTAATATCGCATTAAGGTTATAAACTTGATGAGATAAGAATGTCTTTAAATTTTGTTCATTCATAATGTTCAAAGGACCAGTTCTAAATTTTGTTCATTCATAATGGCTTTTGGGAAAATTGGTAACTCAACAAAGTATAGATGTATATAACTTCTATGCATAAGAAGAACATTCTTTAAAAATCAATTCTTTGCACAAATAGCTTTGTTTCAATATGACATCCATTCAAAGGAAAACAACCACAAAACCAAATTAAATGCAAAAAAATAAAAAATAAAATCTAAATTACATATTAAGGGCAATGCCGCAACATAACAAAGCAATTTCATTAATACAGAATGTCTATCTCCCGTGCCACATCAACTTTTTATCCTTTCTAACTTCTTTGAGTCAATCAGTGGGTTTTGAGGGGCCTTGTTAAAATTCTTGATAAATTATTTCCTTTATTTTTCCTCTTTCTCCAAGTTGGGATTTTATTACATTTTAGCATATGGAGGTTGTTTCTAAGAGAACATGCATCCAAACCATGAGAATAATTAGTTAATTACCAACCTGAACACTTTGGAATATCCCAAACAGCAATAGATGATGGAGTACATTCTGGTTCACAAAGTTGTCGGTTGTCCTCATGGTTGACATTCATTGCAAGGATAAAAAGGGTCAGAAATGAATTTCCAAGCACCTTATTTGTATTACCCTCTCACCAAGAGAAAGTAGCATTGAGGAAAAAGGATCAGAAATGACGCAAATATTCAGTAACCTCTTCTAGCAACAGAGTATTCATCCTCTATAGTCTATACAAATACTAAAAATAGGAATATAGGGTGCATTTGCAAGAGAGACAAGAATGCATGACATTAACCCCGCAAGTACTTAAAATAGGAACAATGGGTGCATTCACAAGGGGAAAATCTATTACAATATTTCATTGAGGCAAACCAAACCCAACACTGTCAACAAAGATTTTTAATTTGGACATCAATATTTGTTCATATAAAAGGTCGTGATCCGGCATGCTTACGTGTGTTATCCGCCCCAATTATTATTATTATGGTGTGGGTTCAAGTGACCTACATGCCCGATTCACATATCGCCTGTCCCTACAGGTCAATTGACTAGTTCATTGTTAAATCTAACAAATTTTAACAAATTATTTTAAACATTAATAAAATTGTACTTACCAAATAGTAAATGTCATTCGACCACCTTAGATCCCCAAGAGTTGTGTGAGTCTGGTGACTACATTATTCAGATGATCAAACCATCCACCATGTCATTTCAGACCTTATAGTATGCTTGTATGCTTGCTTTAGTTGTCTCTTCAATGCTTTGAAAGCTTGTCTTGCATGCTCCATGTTTTGGCCATCGCGTATGCTTTTGAATTTGAGCCACTTAGATGCCATCTAGGGGGCTCCCTTTGCATGGTCTAGGTCTGTCTTGAACCTATTTTAAGTCCTCTTAGCCTTGTGAGGCTTAGTTGGCTTGGTCATGGTTCAAGCCCCTTTGACTTGCTTCAAGTACTTGGACCATTTGCATGCTAATGTTTAGCCTATCTTGTTGCTTGGTTTGACACCATCTTAACATGATTTTCAATGCTTACTTTGCATGCCATTAGTCCACATTATGCCTCTTTCAATTGTGTTTGAGAGTTGCCTCATTTGTGCCTTAGCATTGGCCCTTTAACACGTGCATGTGTGTATGTGTTTTGGTCCTTTATTTTGGTCACTTTGGCCCTTGTTTTAGGCCTATTTAGAGCTGCCTAAATCATGTTTTAGACCATCTTTTCATTGGTTGGTATTGCCTAATGTTTGCTTGTATGCTTGCATAAGTGTCTTGCCATGCCATGTTGCATCCTTAGCTTGCATGCTTAGGTTGCCTTGCATCTTGCATGCATGCCTTGTTCCTTGACTTGGTGATAGGAATTGAGCCTTGATTTGTGTGTTTGGTTTGCATTTCATTTGACATGAAAGTTGCACACTTGGTCACTTGGGCCATCATGCATGGAAATGCGTGATTGGTGGTCCAAGAACCGAGAAGTATGTCCCTTTGAGTCATTACCATGATAAGAGACATGATTGGTGCATATATGCCTTGAATTGTGCTGCCATGCTTTACATTGCCCTCTGTTGCTGTCAATTGCAGATTCTGCAGGAACACTCTGCCGACCGGCAGTTCTAAGTGCCGACCGGCAACCTCTTCTCTGCCGATAGCTTCATCCATAGCCGGTGGTCACATGCCACTGCCGGTGGCAATTCCATTCAGCCAGTGGTGTTCCCCGATATCCAAGGAAGCAGTCCTGAGGTTTTGACAGCCTCTAGAGGAGTGAAGGAAGGAAAACAGAGGCAGCCTATGCATGGCGACGCATTTCCCGAGGCGATTTGCTGTCTTTCTTAGCTTAAGTTAATTTGCTTAGCTGATTAGGCAATTTGTAATATTTAATTAGCCTGTGTGGTTAATTAATTTGTATTATTTATTCGGTCCCTCCGAGTGAGGGCAAATCTGTAATAAGTGTGTGTGAGTGGTGTGTATGTCTTCCAATCCCCACTTCTTTCTTCCCTTTTACTTACCTGCTTTGATGGTTAGTATTAGGGCACGTTTAATTTAGCATACCTTATGCTATGCATGCATTAGGCTCGGTACATCACGCTAACTGCATTCGAACTTCAATTCCAAATTGAATACGTGCATCAATTGACCGCATTTCACATGCCATGCTTAGGTTAACCGAGCCTACTTCTAACTGCATCCTGTATGTGTTGCATTAGACAATTGACATGAACTAGGACATGCATGTTTGCTAACTAGTTTATTGTTTTGGCACGGAGTACAAAGTAAGTATTTTAGCTTTAGCGTCCCGCATGCATGTGAGTGTTACCATGACAGTATGCTTGCCATGCGGCTAAATGCTTATGTGTTAAATTGTTTGAATGCCTGTGGATGAAGGTTGGATTGTTTGAGTTGGAAAAACTCATTGAAATCCGTGTTTTAGCCTTAGCATAGAGATCATTAAGATTATGCAATGCTTATTTCCAAATTAGGCAATCTAGTCTATACTTGTTTGTTATGCGCATAACATAGTAATTCTAGGCTAATAACCGGAATAAGAACACATAACGTTTTCAAAATCGGATATCATGGTTAGTAGAGGCCGGTCTTCGAACCGGGCGAAAGGGGGTGCTCATAGCTGACCTTCCCCGATCGTACCCAAGCTCCCGAGCCGAGACAACTCTGGTGATGACGGACATGTGGCCTTCGGCACCGAGTCAGGGTTTCCTAAATTTCCCCATTAAAAAATATTTAGGTGGCGACTCTGTATCTGGCAAAGCAGTCCATGTTTGGCACTACTTTTCAAAAAACTGTTTTCTCAAAACGATTTGCCGGATTTGGACTCTTTGGTTCAAGATTAAGAACCGCGACAAAAATCGAGTCCGAAATGTAGTAGCGAGGCCCCCACGCGGGCGCGTCTACAGACCAGTTCTAAATTTTGTTCATTCATAATGGCTTTGGGGAAAATTGGTAACTCAACAAAGTATAGATGTATATAACTTCTATGCATAAGAAGAACATTCTTTAAAAATCAATTCTTTGCACAAATAGCTTTTGTTTCAATATGACATCCATTCAAAGGAAAACAACCACAAAACCAAATTAAATGCCAAAAAATAAAAAATAAAATCTAAATTACATATTAAGGGCAATGCCGCAACATAACAAAACAATTTCATTAATACAGAATGTCTATCTCCCATGCCACATCAACTTTTTATCTTTTCTAACTTCTTTGAGTCAATCAGTGGGTTTTGAGGGGCCTTGTTAAAATTCTTGATAAATTATTTCCTTTATTTTTCCTCTTTCTCCAAGGTGGGATTTTATTAGATTTCAGCATATGGAGGTTGTTTCTAAGAGAACATGCATCCAAACCATGAGAATAATTAGTTAATTACCAACCTGAACACTTTGGAATATCCCAAACAGCAATAGATGATGGAGCACATTCTGGTTCACAAAGTTGTCGGTTGTCCTTATGGTTGACATTCATTGCAAGGATAAAAAAAGGTCAAAAATGAATATCCAAGCACCTTATTTGTATTACCCTCTCACCAAGAGAAAGTAGCATTGAGGAAAAAGGGTCAGAAATGACGCAAATAATCAGTAACCTCTTCTAGCAACAGAGTATTCGTCCTCTATAGTCTATACAAATACTAAAAATAGGAATATAGGGTGCATTTGCCAGAGAGACAAGAATGCATGACATTAACCCCGCAAGTACTTAAAATAGGAACAATGGGTGCATTCACATGGGGAAAATCTATTACAATATTTCATTGAGGGAAACCAAACACAACACTGTCAACAAAGATTTTTAATTTGGACATGACTTGGCATGCTTACGTGTGTTATCCGCCCCAAGTATTATTATTATGGTGTGGGTTCAAGTGACTTACATGCCCTATTCACATACCGTCTGTCCCTACAGGTCAATTGACTAGTTCATTGTTAAATCTAACAAATTTTAACAAATTATTTTAAACATTAATAAAATTGTACTTACCAAATAGTAAATGTCATTCGACCACCTTAGATCCCCAAGAGTTGTGTGAGTCTGGTGACTACATTATTCAGA
Organism: Camellia sinensis; assembly: GCF_004153795.1. NCBI lineage: Eukaryota > Viridiplantae > Streptophyta > Magnoliopsida > Ericales > Theaceae > Camellia > Camellia sinensis. The sequence goes on from NW_021026243.1 coordinate 1,585,765, forward strand.
TGATCAACATTTTTATCTGTCTCCTCCCGATCTTTCTGTCCTTGCGCCCGAGTTTTATACGAAGACGCAATTCCTCTTCGGATCAGATGCGTCCACACAACTTGTCTGCTAAATTTTGTGCCATTCATGCAATCGACACAAGGGCACCTAATTTCATCATGTGGGCCTAAATTTGCGGTAGCAAAGTCAAGGAATGACTTCACCCCTTGTTGATACTCTTTGCTTGTCAGCCTATTGTGACCTACAAATCAAGCAAAGATTAACCTAAGAACAAAATGAGAATTTTGATTCAAGGATTGAAAGACATGCCTTCCAAGTCCAAATTATGTCCTATCAACTTATTTAGCGACAAGTATTTTGTTGAAATTTTAATAGAATTAAATTAAGTGTTGTATATCAATACCTTGGAATCAGTTATATAAATCAATTCTAATTCTTTTGTCATTAAAATTAAATTATCAATAAAATAAAATAAATCTATATCTGATTTCTCTTGTCTTACTCGCATATTTGTATTTAGATTCATGAATTCATACTCAAAAGAGATTCACTGAGTTATCAGGTTACCTAATTTTTTAATTTTTTTTTTTTTTTTACCAAGGAAGGGCGAGGGTATAATCAAAAGAATCCTACGGTGGGGTGCATGATTAGTCTACTAAAATCTAATGGTAACCTGTGCTATGCACGGGACTTTATAAATTAAAAAAAAAAATCATTATAAATATGTTTAACTAATTTAATATTTTGTCTTGTTCTATACATGAAATTTATAAATTAATTTTTATGTTTATAACATTTTAAATTATTAGTTTAAAAAATTAAGTGTAGCTTTTGAATATGTGTTTATCAATTTTGTTTTATGGACTTAAACAATTGATGTTTCAATTTAAAAAATTAAAAAAAAGATTAGGTTTTTTGGGATAAAAGAAGCCATCTAACTCCTTTATATACTATTTTATGATGAACTATTTTAATTACATAAAGAAATATAAATTATGTTTGGAAGTTATCCCTATATATTATGCTATTATATACAAATATAGCGGTTACATATTAATTAATATATATGAAAAGTTATACTAAACTTTCATTTTCAATTAATTGAATTATGATTAACAAACTAACAAATAACAGTAATGGTATAATAGGATAGAAAGAGGATAAAAATAAAAAACACAATGATATTTAAAAGTTTTAAATTTACCTAGTTATACAAAAATCTAATGTTATAGTACAATCTTAAATTTGCCATAAATTTTTACATTTTCTATAAAATGAAATGACATAAAAAATAAAAAATTCGATACTCATTTTTTAACTTCAATTTCATAGTTTTCATTGAAAAAAACAAAATCCGATCAACATCCTTGGCACAGAATGGGCATAGATGCTTCAATTGCAACAATTATCACAAATAATTCTTCTCTACCATGTAAACCTGTAAACAAACACATAAATCTCACTAAAACTGAAACCAAAACAAAAACAAAACCAACAACAGAGAAAGTGAACCACAAAGGAGAAAAATATATATATACATATAAATTTTTGGAGTGGAAGGATATTACCCCCCCAAAAATTTAGACCTTGCCCCCGCCTAAACACGGCGACTAAAATATTATTTGGTCGTTGAAAATAAAATTATTGGCTACCAAACCTTTGGTCGCCAAAGATGAAAATAATTTTTTTGTTTTCCATTCGGCGACTAAATAGTTTTAATAGCCAAAACTAACTATACGACGACTAAGATATTAGTTGGTCGCTAAAAATAAATTATTGGCTACCAAACCTTTGGTCGCCAAAGATGAATATAAAATTTTTGTTTTTCACTCTGCGACTAAATAACTTTAGTAGCCAAAACTAACTATACGGCGACTAAAATATTAATTGGTCGTTGAAAATAAATTATTGGCTACCAAACCTTTGGTCGCCAAAGATGAAAATAATTTTTTTGTTTTACATTCGGCGACTAAATATTTTTAGTAGCCAAAACTAACTATACGGCGACTAAAATATTAGTTGGCCGCTAAAAATAAAATTATTGGCTACCAAACCTTTGGTCGCCAAAGATGAAAATAAATTTTTTGTTTTTCATTCGGCGACTAAATAATTTTAGTAACCAAAACTAACTATACGGCGACTAAAATATTAATTGCTCGCTGAAAATAAATTATTGGCTACCAAACCTTTGGTCGCCAAAGATGAAAATAATTTTTTTGTTTTCCATTTGGCGACTAAATATTTTTAGTAGCCAAACTAACTATACAGCGACTAAAATATTAGTTGGTCACTGAAAATAAAATTATTGGTTACCAAACCTTTGGTCGCCAAAGATGAAAATAAATTTTTTGTTTTTCATTCGGCGACTAAATAATTTTAGTAGCTAAAACTAACTATACGGCGACTAAAATATTAATTGGTCGCTGAAAATAAATTATTGGCTACCAAACCTTTAGTCACCAAAGATGAAAATAATTTTTTTGTTTCCCATTCGGCGACTAAATATTTTTAGTAGAAAAAACTAACTATACGGCGATTAAAATATTAGTTGGTCGCTGAAAATAAAATTATTGGCTACCAAACCTTTGGTCACAAAGATGAAAATAATTTTTTTGTTTTTCATTCGGCAACTAAATAATTTTAGTAGTCAAAACTAACTATACGGCGACTAAAATATTAATTGGTCGCTGAAAATAAATTATTGGCTACCAAACCTTTGGTCGCCAAAGATGAAAATAATTTTTTTGTTTTCCATTCGGCGACTAAATATTTTTAGTAGCCAAAACTAACTACACGGCGACTAAAATATTAGTTGGTCGCTAAAAATAAAACTATTGGCTACCAAACCTTTGGTCGCCAAAGATGAAAATAATTTTTTTGTTTTTCATTCGGCGACTAAATAATTTTAGTAGCCAAAACTAACTATACGGCGACTAAAATATTAATTGGTCACTGAAAATAAATTATTAGCTACCAAACCTTTGGTGGCCAAAGATGAAAATAAATTTTTTGTTTTCCATTCGACGACTAAATATTTTTAGTAGCCAAAACTAACTATACGGCGACTAAAATATTAATTGGTCACTGAAAATAAATTATTGGCTACCAAACCTTTGGTCGCCAAAGATGAAAATAAATTTTTGTTTTCCATTCGGCGACTAAATATTTTTAGTAGCCAAAACTAGCTATACAGCGATTAAAATATTAGTTGGTCACTGAAAATAAAATTATTGGCTACCAAACCATTGGTCGCCAAAGATGAAAATAAATTTTTTGTTTTTCATTCGGCGACTAAATAATTTTAGTAGCCAAAACTAACTATACGGCCACTAAAATATTAATTGGTCGCTGAAAATAAATTATTGGCTACCAAACCTTTGGTCGCCAAAGATAAAAATAATTTTTTTGTTTTCCATTCAGCGACTAAATATTTTTAGTAGCCAAAACTAACTATACGGCGACTAAAATATTAGTTGGTTGCTGAAAATAAAATTATTGGCTACCAAACCTTTGGTTGCCAAAGATGAAAATAAAATTTTTGTCTTTTATTCGGCAACTAAATAATTTTAGTAGCCAAAACTAACTATACGGCGACTAAAATATTAATTGGTCGCTGAAAATAAATTATTGGCTACCAAACCTTTGGTCGCCAAAGATGAAAATAAATTTTTTGTTTTCCATTCGGCGACTAAATAATTTTAGTAGCCAAAACTAACTATACAGCGACTAAAATAATTTTTAGTCGTTGAAAATACATTTTTTGCGACCAAACTGTTGGTCGCCAAAGATAAGAAATTTAATTTTTGTTTTTCATTCGGCGACTAAATAATTTTAGTAGCCAAAACCAACTATACAGCGACTAAAAAGCTGAAAATACATTTTTTGCGACCAAACTGTTGGTCGCCAAATATAAAAATTAATTTTTTTGTTTTTCATTTGGCGACTAAATAATTTTAGTAGGCGAAAGTAACTATACAGCGACTAAAATTTTTGTTTTGTCGCGAATTGTGGAATATTTAGCAACTAAAAATTATTTTCATCGCCAATTGTGACATTTTTAGCGACTACATTTTTTTTTTAGTCGGCGATAATCAATATAGCCCGACTAAAAAAAATATTAGCTAAATCTTGTACTTTTGCCGACTAATATAATGTTTGGTCGCCAATTCCACCACTTTTGGTGACTAAATTTTTTTTAGTCGCCAAATTTGGTCGCCAAAAGTGTAATTTCCTGTAGTGGATATACACAACATAGATTCCCTAGATAGAGCAAATACACACAACAAATATGGCAATGATTCTAGAGGTCTACTCAATCTAGATGCAAATGCATAAGTTACAAAAAAGTGTGTTGATCCAGAGTCAATTAACAAAAAAGCATCCTGATTACATATAGAGATAGTAACTGAGACGATGGCTTCAGTATTCCGTGTGTCACTTGGGACAAGCACAAAGACTCTCCCATATCTCATTGTGTCTCTGGTAGTAGCAGGCCCCGTAGCATTACCCGGTTTTGGGATGGATCCAGTCGAACTAACGGCTGGTTTTCCACCTTTTTGCTGTTCAGTTTGGGTGCAAGCCCTTGCCATATGCCCCATTTCACCACACCTGTAGCACGCCCCCAAAATACAGTAACAAACCTCGCGATGCTTCTTACCACATTGAGTACATGTTGGTGCCATATTTCTGGTGGAGACCGAAGTACTTGAGGAGCCCGTGTTTTGTTTCTTTGATGACTTCTTCCCTAAAAAAACCCTTGCCTCTTAGCCTTCCAATCAGCTGGTGGTTTACGTCGGTTGGCCATGTTAGCTTTTGACATCAAAGCTCGGTCCAACACATTAACATAAGTAGGCAATTTCAGCACATTCACCCTTTCTGGAATGTCATTGTGAAGACCATTTTCAAATTTTCTCGCATTCTTATAGTTGGTGTCAATCATATGTGGGGCGAATCTTGCCAATTCAGTGAACTTGGCTTCATACTCAGCTACGGCCAGATTGTCTTGTCTCAATCCTTCAAATTCCGACACCTTTCTATCACGAACACACTGTCGAAAGTATTTCTCTTAAAAGAGTACAAGAAATTGTACCCAGTCAATGCCCTTAATATCATCACGGAATAGCATCCACCACCTTCTTCCTTCATCTTCCAATGTAAAAGTGGCCAATTGTACTTTTTGTGTCTCCAGGCATGGAAATACCTCAAATAACTTTTAAATACCAAGGACCCAAGCTTCATCCTTCAATGGGTCCACACCCTCTGGGAATAGTGACGGCTTTATTTTCTTGAATTCTTTACTGAGGACGATTGTTCGGTCGTCATTTTGCACATTCGGTATAGGTTGTACCGGAGGTGGGGGGTTGCGGATGTTGCCACTGTCGTTGCCACTGCTATTGTTACCTTAATGTTTCAGCCATGTCTTGCATCATTCTCTCCATTCGGTCTAGCCAAGTAGTGGATGACTCTTCTAGTTCATCGGCTCTTGTTCTCACCATTATCTAATAAGACTTGCATTATAATTCATACAAAAGATATACACAATATTCATTCATACAACTAGGCAACAATTATATATCATATAGTTGCACACTTTAATTCATTTAGCAAGTTCTCAATGCATTCCACACATGTACTTATCTTATGGATGCAACTTAGGTCTTTTTTAGACACTTTATTGCTCATCTGGACAAATGTGTGAGTTATTACTCGTGCTCTGATTCCACTCTGTCATGACCCAATCACGCCCCTATAGATTTGTAACGCCCTCAAAATAATAACATTAAAACCCGTCAACTTAGACATGCATTGGTATAAAAGATAAATATTCTTCTATTCATCAGAGTAGTTCTTTACAAAAGTATTACATGTTAACAACAAAAGCAAATGCCCTACAGGCTTACAGCTTTCCAAGTTAACACTTGGTTACAAAATGAAGAGTGCTAACTCAATACATATTAAGCCCTTGGCTTGAATTTACATGTAATACGTCAAAAGAAAGCAAAAAAACAAAGCAGTCTGTCTGCCTCTAGCCTCCCAAGCTATGTCCTTGTGTCACGGACTTAGACTTCGCAAGCCTACCGTGCGGCCTTAGATGCCTCTCAACCCTCTTGGTTGCACCTAAGTCAGCCTTACTCACTCAACCACACTAAATTGAACACAAAGTTTAGGTGGAAGAAATGCCTTCACTATACAAGTCAAATTTACAAGTATAGCCGTGTACAAAGCTTTACAATGCTCTCACACTCACACTTACACTCACAAGTGCTTCACTCTTAGAGCTCTCTTGGATCTCCAGCATTCGATGCCTAACAAATGAGACCCCTCACCCTTATATAGCCATCCTCCTCCCTAATGGACGGCTAGGATCATTTTGATCCAAGGGCTACAAACTCTCATCTAGAACTCTCCCTAGAACTATCTAGGACAACTACCCCTTCTACTACAATCTAGAACTCTCTTACACTAGTGTAGTACATGGTAGGCTTCTCCAGGATATTCTAGGATGTTCCAGACCCATCCAGACTCCTCTGGACACTCCAAGGTTCTTCCACTTTCTAGAATCTTCCAGGCCACTCTAGACCCTTCCATCCCGTTCTAGAGTCTTCCAGCTTACTCTAGCCCGTTCTTGCTCCTTCCGGAACCTTCCAGCACATTTGGCCACTTCAAATGCTACTCCTTGTGTCATAGAAATTCTCGGGGCGTGACACTCTCCCCCACCCAATCCCGTGACGCCCTCGTCACGCAGAAGCATACCGAGCCACCACGTCTCGATATGATCTGTGTCCACTGCTGCTGGTGCTTGCTTCTTCGCCCTTGCCCATGCCATGCTGCTCAGTCTACTGCATTGCCGCAAGTGCTTTCTCCTTCTCTTTGAGTAGCTGACTCCTTGCCACCAATGGCACCTCACATGGTCGATCACCTGCAAACAACAACATGTCACACCAGAGTAAGAGAGTAGAGAAGTCACCAGAGAAAGGGTTCTCTAGTTTGGGAGAGTTTTGAAGTAGCACGTAACGTCAGAAGGGATGATCGGAGATCACTCCTCCTTGCCTTAGATCCTCAAAAATCTCCATTGATGACAAAAGAAAATAAATTGAAGAATAGAGTGACAACGATGCCGACCCAGATTAACGAACGATTACGTCACCTCCACAATCACTTCTTATTTTGCTTCTCACTCACTCCAACCCCCAAATCTCCATAGACGAAATGAGGAAAGAACAACGTAGCAGCGGCACTGGCCGGAGGTTCACAAAATTCTCTTCCGACTACAGTTGCTGATTCACTTTTTTCTCTTTCTTTTCTATCCATCGTCACAACCATGCTACCATTACACATTCCCATCAAATTCTAAAAGGAGTTCAAATTTTATTTTGTAGAAAAGAGGGATTCATCGGGGTGTAGCCCCTATCCCAACAGCGTAGGCCTCCTCTTTCTTCTCTTCTCCTGCCATCCACCGCCCTCGCCTCTTCTCTCCATCTCCTCCTTCTGCTCTTCTTCTTCCACTCCTAAAACCTTAACCTTAGATCTTTATATTATATTATATATATATTCTGCAATACATGTAAAGTAGTAAGAAAAGAAAAGAGTGGCGGCAGAAGGTGGGACGAAGATAGATGTGTGCATCCTCCAAAGAATGAGGAGAAAGAGGATGTGTACATCCTCCAAACGTCGGCTGGAGATGGCACTGGCAGAGTGAGACACTGCGTGCATTTGTAGAGAGAGAGAGAGAGAGAGAGATGAGGTTGATGAAAAAGAGGTATAAAGAGGTTTTGATACAATGTGCTCAAGCATGTGGTAAATTTATGATGAGTGGCTTTGATTTAATGGATGACAAATAAATGGTGGAATTAATATGATGTGTTAAAGTTCAAATTTATTATTAATATTAAGTAAATGAGCCAATGTAAAAGTGCCAAAAATGTAATATAAATTTTCTTCCGTCAACCAAGCTAACAGCGATAGGTGGATGGTTGAGATTGTGACAAAAGTAGAAGTTCAGGGTTCAAATTGATGCAATTGAAACCCTGAGGTTTAATTTAAAAACCACGTGAAACTTTGGGTTTTTTTTTTGTAATTTGCTCTTGATATTAGGAAAAGACGAATTTTAGGTAATGGTCTTAGGAGATGGGTTTGAAGAGGTTTTATTTATTTGTTTGTTTAATTCAAAAATTATGTAAGACATGTGTATATTTATTTATTTATTTTTAAATTGAAAAATTGATTTTAGGTAATGATCTTAGGAGATGGGTTTGAATAGACTTTATTTATTTAATTTAGAAATGATTAAAGTGTAATGATTAAAGTTTAATTGATTCTAAATTATTTTTCATATATATTTTAGACAAATTTTATGTTATTATTTAATTTTAAAAAATAAAATTTTATTATTTATCTGTACTCCTACTCCTACATTGCATGAGTATTATGCTAGTACATTATACATACTATAAATAAATTATAAATACACCCTTAAAATTTATTTAAAATACAAATTTCTTCTTATAATTTCAAAAATTACAGATATTTTATTGTTATTATTTTTTATTTAATAGAATTAGCAACAACAACAACAAAAAAAAATCTAACTACTCTTATATATAATAATAAAATTACATAAATTATTAATTAAAATATATTTTTAATATAATTAAAAATTATTAATTGAAATGATGATATATCCAAATCATGCCCTTATGGTTGAGAAGTTATTTAGTGGTCTTGAAATATTGTTGCACACTATTTATTGAGAAACACTTGTTCAATTGTCTTGTAAAAATAGACAAAAATATGGTAGGTCCCACCATTTCAACTAATAAAAACTAAGGGGTTAGTGATTTGCTATTTAGTGTATTTTTTAAAATTTTTACAAAAAGATATGCAAAAAATGGAGAGGTAGTATGACCTAAATAAATTCACTTATTTAAATCATTCCCAAATAACCCCTAAGTTAGAGTACCACATTAGCATGCCGAGGAGCAAAAAGAAAATAATTTTCCCTTCCTATCTCTGTCAGGAAAATTATTAAGTACTCTCGAAATACCATATGTCTATACTCTTTCACCAATTATCATTCGTTATGTCTCTTTATATTCCTCAATCACCCAACACAAAATCACAATACTCTATCTTCTCCACCAATCATAATATCATAGAGTAGTACGTGACTGTACTCCTGAAATACTCATCCATCAATACTAGGCACACAGCGGTTGGACCCTCTAGAATGATCCTGTTAAGTGATCCTCTAAAGTGATCTTGTAGAGTGTGGCACCTGTCCACTAGAGTGATCCAAGGACTAATTTTTACCCTCTTCAAAACAACATCGTTTTGGTGACGTGGTTTTGGTGAAGGAGATAAAAAATAAATAAATAAATTATCGGGTAAATTACAAATACACCTATTTGAGATTTGCTTAAACTATATATTATTCCCTGTGGTTTGGAAAATTATAAATACCCCTTTGTTAGAATTTTTTATTTAACAGAATTAACTAAAAAAATAAAATTTATAATTGCTCTCCTATGCCATAATAAAATTACTTAAATTATTAATTGAAACATATTTCTAACATCATTAAAAATTGTTAATTGACTTGATGATTTATTAATAAAGGGGGTGATTTGTAATGAAATTAAAAATCTTAAGGGTGATTTGTATTTTAATCAAACCTCAGAGGGTGTATTTGTAATTTACCCTTAAATATTTATGTGTTATGGCTAGGGCTGTGCAAAATACTGCCTAATCCGCTAAAATTGCATCTATTTGCATCAATCCATGCCATTCTAACCGCTAACCGTGGGCTTAAAATTTAAAATTTATAATCCGCCAACCAAACCGCTTCGCTTTGCTATAGTTAATACATATATATTTTTTAACTTCTAATGAAATATCAATGTAAAAATGAGTGTAAGAGAGATTTATGATATGAAATTTATTACAAATTAGTGGTTATATATATGAAACATATTATGTAAAATTACTTTGTGGTATATATCTAAAAAATATTATACAAATTAGTGTTATATATTATGCAAATGTATGATAATTAATTAGAATATTCTTCAATCCACCAATCCGTCAAAAACCGCCCAAACCGCAATTTGTCAATCCGCTAATCTGCCAACCCGCCATTCTATTCATAAATTTACTCTCAAACCGCCCGAACCGCACCGTGCACACCTCTACTCACAATAAGAATCACCTATATGAGTGTTGAACTGGGGCCGGTTCTATGAGAATAAATAGGCTAAATTCTTTAGAAGCACTCATGAATAACCAGAAGCGTTCAAGGCCAAAATGAACACAACCGTAAGAACCACGATGTATCAGAAGATATTTTGTGTGAAATCTATTATCTTGGCTTACACAAACGACTGAACAATTCAAGGCATCGTGTCCATTGGTTAGCTAAAAAGTCCGATACGTTATCACTAAGGAAGGTTCAAGACCGAAAGCTACCTATCCTGATGCAAGATATTTTCAATTTATACTCTTTCAACAAATTCTGCATATTGTTGCATTTTCGTTGTCATCAAATTCCATTCATGTGGGGGATTGTTATAAATGATTTTGGAAAAATTAGGTTTTTTCCTCAACTTTGGTTTATTTTTTAGGTGGGACCCATGCACCAAAGTTGGCGGGTCTAAGTGGTAACGCGTTCTATGCCGCGTTGTGATTCACGTAGTATATTTAGTTACTCAAAACCATTATCGAGTGAATGGAAAATTGAAACCAAAGTGAGCTTCATGGAAATAGAATTTTTGTGAAAAATTCTTAAAGATATGGTTTGAGGCTTATCCCACATTGATTCAGTGGGCATACTTTGAGTAGATTTATAAGGCTTGAGTTTGAAACTTAGGGTAGGCCCCAAGGGGCACCCAAGTTTTGTAGAGAGGGAGGTTATGGACAAAATGGGCTAGACCCATTAAACCCAAAATAAACACGCGCGCGTCACTGCCACTGTTTGTTTGGTCGGTCGGGCGGGCTGGGTGGTTGGGTTGGGCTTGTCTGGCCCAATACCTATCTTTTTAGGCCAAAAACATTTGAATTTTATTTTTCTAAAATTAAATTCTAATTTTTTGGAATTTGAATTTCAAAAATTAATTTAAAAATTGGCTCCGGTTTTATTTTTCCCACCCGAACATATTCAAATCTGTTCAATACAGTTTTTATCTGTTCAGAACTTGAACCCAACAGATTTGTATCTGTTTATTCAAACCGAACAAGTAACATACCTATTCAAACAGGTTTTGCACCTGTTTAATTCAAACCATACAGCCACAATTTTCCTATATAAAGGCAGTCCCTCATTTGGAATTTTCACTCCAATTTTTCGTCCAAAATTCTGGTTTTGCTCTCTGCATATTTTGTTGCATTAACTACATTAATTTTCTGTGAGAAGGAGTGTATACACTTTATGTGTTCGTTGTGTGAATAGTATGTAGTGCTGCTACTTTTCACTATTGATCATTTTATCCTGGGAGATAGACGTCTACAATTTGAAACACCGTAGAGAGAACGAATCTGTCTTAAGGACACAATGTTAAACACTGGACTTGATCAAAACTTTGTTCAACAAATTAATTTGATAAGTAATTAATTTACTTTTTTGTTTTATTATTTTTTTTGTTTCAGATTTTGATTTTATTTTTGTAACAAAATAAAAATCTATTTTATTTTATTTTATTTTCTGGTTTGATTTTTGTAATCAAACAAACTCTCTTATTTCCTTTATTTCTTCTACATTCCGTTTGTTGTTAAGTACACAAACATAATTTATTTTTTAAATACAATGAAAATTGTCTAACAATCTTAAGACAAATTATTTTTTAGTGTTTTCATTGTATTTAATTTTCTGTACTTTTACAAAGTGATATTCTGATTGGAAAATATAAATAGTAGTAATATACTGTTTGACAAATAGTAGTAATATACTGTTTATTTATTTATTTTGACAACTAGTAGTAATATACTGGTGTCATTAATAATTACAAAAAATTAATTTGTGTTACAGAAAATTATTGTGGTATTTTATTTTTCTAGTTTTAGTAATAAAGAAAATAAAATTATTTTGTGTTATAATTTATTTTTTAGTTTTAGTAACTAGAAAATTAATTTGTGTTTTGATTTTTTCTGATTTTTGTAATCAGATATTATGGCTACATAAAGTAGTACTCCAAATCCGATCGTCACAACTGTTAATCATATTATTTAATTTTGATGATGTCTAAAATATTATTTGCAAAACTCTGGATTTTTTAATATATATATTATTTGACACAAAATATTATCTGTTTAAAATATATATATTTGTTAAACATTATTTAAATAAAAATATTTTTGAAAACTCAACTATTCACTTTTTAAAAAATTAGGCTGATCACTATTTACTTTTTGACAAAATTAAAATTGATTAATTATATTGATTGATTGGTTGTATTATCCTGACAAATGTGATATTAATGAGTTGTCTTCTTTTGACAAAAGTGATATATTCAAATGTAGTGGTAGGATATATTTAGTTTAAAATCTCTACAACATATACAATATTTTAAAGAGGGCATATATTTTCAGATCCATCATAAATATTATTTATAGAGATTTTTCTGTATGCAAAATTTTGATCAGAACTTATATAACATTATATGCAGAATACATCACGTGCGTTATTAAATTTTTTACACTACATTAATTATATCATATTATAATTAATCAAGAAGAACAAGATGGAGTTATGTATATATATATGTATATATATATATTATAAACTAGATGGAGAAAATTATTTGTTTGCTTGAAAGTTGTGAACTTTGTATTAAATTGTCTACAAAAATGGTGGGTCCATGTTTGAAATAACAAAAAGAAAAAATTAGTCTTATTTTTTATCTTTTGCTGACTATTTAAAATCAAGGAGTGTGCTTATGTAAGCGATGACATCAGGAGCGTGCTTATGTAAGCCATGGCATCAGGAGCGTGCTTATGTAAGCCATGACGTGTAGAAATTTAATGTATAAAGAAAAATAGGCCACATGATTTTAGATGCCTTTTGTCTGTCAAGGAGCGTGTCCACGTAATCCATGACGTCAGCAAGGAGCGTCCTACCTCCAACGGGTATATTTTTGTGTATATATAGAAGTGTTTTGTGTAGAGAAAAATTAAGAACTTGAAGAGAAAAAAAAATCTGTGTGCTCCAAAATTTTGAGAGTATTCTGTTCTTTCACTTTCAAATCTAAATGTAGTCTTTGTTCTTACATTTTCATATCTACTCTTTGTGAGAGAATTATCGTAAAAGAGGGTTGAAATACCTCTTATCCTTGTTTATTATTTTGTGAAGAAATTTGATAAGAGTGAGGAATTTATTGTTGAGTGAGGCTCAATAGATAAAAATAAGACCTGTGTAAAATCTACAAGCTTAGTGAAGCCTTGGTGCTGTATTGATTCATTTTGATAATAAAGAAATTCTCAAAGTAGTTCTTTGGGGAGTGGACGTAGGCCCAGCATGCCGAACCACTATAAATCTCAGTTTTTGATTTTCTTTCCCTATCTTCTCTCTTATTGTTATGTTTTTTATTTGTTAAAATTCTGAATATAGCATTTATTATTTTTTAATATTGTAACATTTTTTGATAACCCAATTTTACCCTCCTCTTAGGTTGCCTACCTTGGATAACAATTGGTATCAAAGCCTAGACTCTAGTTTGTGTGACTTAATCGTCTTAGAGTAAATCATGGCAACCCTCAGTTATTCTTTACCTAAGGGACAAGCATCCAATAGGCCACCATTGTTTAACGGCCCAAATTTTAGCTATTAAAATGCTAGGATGACCATATATATTCAATCTAATGATTATGAATGCTGAAAAATTATTTGCAATGATCCAAAAATTCCTACCAAAATCGTAGATGGCCTTAAGGTACCAAAACCTAAAGATGAGTGGAATGAATTGGATACTATAATAGTCCAAATTAATGTTAAAGCCACAAACACGTTGTACTGTGCTTTAGATCCCAACGAGTTCAACATAATTTTCACATGTAAAACCGCAAAAGAAATTTAGGATAAGCTTATAGTAACTCATGAGAGAACCGAACAAGTTAAAGAATCCAGAGTCAATTTGTTAGTCCATAATTATGAACTCTTTAAAATGAAGCCTGATGAAACTATTCCTCAAATGTTTACTCGTTTTACTGATATTGTTAATAGTTTAACTTCTATTGGCAAAATATATACTAATACTGAAATTATAAGAAAAGTGCTTAGGTCATTACAAAAAAGTTGAGAGACAAAAATCATTGCCATTATTGAAGTCAAAGATTTATTAAAGCTAAGTCTAGATGAGTTAATGAGATCTCTCTTAACTCATGAGCTCATAATGCAAGAAGGAAAGAAAGAGGAGGACAACAACAAGAAGAAATGAATAGCCTTCAAATCCACCTCAAAACATCAAGAGGATGAGGAAGATGATTTAGATGATGATGAGGAATGACATTCATCACTAGGAAGTTCAAAAGGTTTGTGAAAAAGAAATAAGGCATGCAAAATTTTTCAGAAAAGACTTCAACAAGAGAGATTTTTAAAGGGGAGAAAATCACACAAAAATCTGAAGTTACTTACTACGAATGCAACAAACATGGACACTACAAATCAGAATGTCCGTAACTTAAGAAACAATTCAAGAAGGACAAGAAGAAAGCCATGATTGCAGCATGGAGAGAAGATAGTGATGAAAACAACTCAGAAATCGAAGTTTGCAAAAATGAGGTTACTAACCAATGCTTAATGGTACTTGGAAACGAAGATAAGGTAAATGAAGAATCTTTTGCGTTTGATGAATTACAATTAGCTTTTGATGAATTACATGTTGAATTTATGAAACTTAGTTTGAAAAGTAACTGTCAAAAGAAAGTAATTTCAAGTTTATCGAAAGAAAATGAATCCTTAACTTCCAGGAAAAATGCTTTAGAAATGAAGCCATGAAAATGAAAAAGGAAAATGATATTTTTACTCGAAAAGAGTCTTCAATTTTTGAGAAAAAATTAATCGTATTGCAAGAAGAAAATGAGTCTTTAAAAAAAGAGCAAATTGTTTTGAAAGAAAATATTGAAGACTTGAAAAATACTTTTTCCAAATTCACTTAAGGTAAAGAGACTTTAGATCAAATTCTTAAAAATCAAAATCATATTTTTGGTAGAGCCGGAATTTGATATCAACCTTTTTTAAAAGTAAAAATTGCCAAAAATAGTTTTGTGCATGCATCTTCTAGTCACTCTCATCTCACATGTCATTTTTGTGGCATAAAAAGGTTATATTTCACTTTCATGTCCTATTAAAATAAATCATTTTGCTAAAATAAAAAAGATGTGAGTCCCTAAGGACATTTCAAGAGTGTTAAATTTTAACTTTTATGGACCCAACAAAATATGGGTACCAATAGAAAAATCAAATTTTTGTAGGTATGTTTTAAGATAAAATTCAATAACGATAAATGGTGTCTCGACAGTGCATGTTTGAGGCACATGACCGGAAATAAAATCTATGTTCGCCACACTCCGACCAAAGGATGGCGAATATGCGACTTTCGATGACAAGAGCAAGGGTAAAATCATTGGTGTAGGAAGTATTAGTAAAAATCCTTCTCCTATTATTGAAAATATTTTACTTGTTGAAGGTTTAAAATATAAATTGCTTAGCATTAGTCAATTAAATGATAAAGGTTATAGAGTTATTTTTAAGAAAACTCATTGCACTATTGAGAACATCCTAGAAAACAAAACCTTATTTGTAGGTTATAGATATAAGAATGTATATGTGTTTGATTTACATGATTTGTCTTCTCATTTTAACATTAAGTGTTTATCCGCTATAAATGATAATGGTTGGCTTTGGCATAAAAGATTAGGACATGCTCATTTTGATTTAATTTCCAAACTTTCAAAAAATGAGTTAGTCATTGGTTTACCAAAATTTTTTTTTTGAAAAAGACAAACTTTGCGATGCATGTCAACTTGGAAAACAAATTAGAATTTCTTTTAAATCCAAAAATATCGTTTTAACTACTAGACCACTTCAACTCTTGCATATAAATTTATTCGGACCATCTAGAACATTAAGTTTAGAAGGAAAATCATATGCTCTTGTTTGTGTTGATGATTATACTAAATATACATGGGTATTATTTTTGACACACAAAAATAAATTTTTTTACAATTTCTCAAAACTTTGTAAAAGAATTCAAAATGAAAAAAATCTCAATATTTGTAGTATTAGAAATGATCATGGTAGAGAATTTGAAAATGATGATTTTTTTTATGTTTTGTGATGACTTAAGAATAGATAATAATTTCTCAGCTTCTAGAACTCCTCAACAAAATGGTGTTGTTGAAAGAAAAAATAGAACTCTCGAAGAAATGGCCCGTACTATGCTTTGTGAGAATAATTTACCTAGATATTTTTGGGCTGAAGCAGTTTTCACTGCATGTTATGTTGTAAATTGTGCCATGATTAGACTTATTCTTAAGAAAACCTCTTATGAATTTTGGAAAGGTAGAAAGCCTAATATTAGCCACCTGCGTACTTTTGATTGTAAATGTTTTGTATTAAATAACAATAAAGATAACTTAGGAAAATTTGATGCTAAATCGGATGAAGCTGTATTTCTTGGTTATTCGAATTCTAGTAAAGCTTATATAGTATTCAATAAAAGAACTTTACTTGTTAAATAATCTGTATACGTTGCCTTTGATGAATCTAACAATGTTATTTCCAAGAATCTTGTAAATGATGATACTGGTTAATTTTAATATTGTAAAATTTTTAATAACCCAATTCACTCCCCTCTTGGGTTGCGTATCTGGGATAACAACAACGGCTCTGGTCCTTATTCAGAACCATGTTCAAGTTCCAATAAATCATAGAAAAAAAGGAAAAAAATTTAATGGCAGTGAGTATAAGAGATGGTAATAGAAAATGTTGTTCTGTCTTACAACTCTAAATCTAACCCGGTTTCTCCGTGAAGAGGCTCTAGTACTTAGAGAGGATGAAAGTGATCGGCAAGTTGTTGCTGCTGTAGACGCATGGAAATATTTTGATTTTCTGTGCAGAAACTACATCCTCAATGGCCTTGACAACATGTTATATAATGTTTACAGCCCTCTGAAAACAGTAAAAGAATTGTGGGATTCTTTGGAGAAAAAATATAAGACAAAGGATGCCTACATAAAGAAATTTGTTGTCGGTAAATTTCTGAACTTTATTATGGTTGACTCCTAGACGATAATTTCTCAAGTTCAAAATTTTCAATTAATTTTGTATGATATTCATTCTAAAAGTATGTCTCTTAGCGAGTCTTTCCAAGTCGTTGTTTTAGCGGAAAAGTTACCATCGGTTTGGAAAGATTTCAAAAATTATTTAAAACATAAACGCAAAGAGATGACCATTGATGAATTGATTGTAAGACTAAGAATTGAGAAAGATAACCGAAAGGCTGAAAAAGATGAATGGTAAAAATCTCATTGAGTCCAAGGCTAATGTGGTTGAACAAGTGCATAAACCACATAACAAAAAGATGAAGTTTACTGGAGATGGTCCTAAACAAGGTGACAACAATGGCAATAAAAAGTTCAAAAGTAAATGTTACAATTGTGGCAAGACCGGACATCGAGCTTCTGATTGTCACCGCCCTAAGAAGGATTGCTGAAGTATAAGCAAGAAGGCCACCAATCAAGCCAATGTGGCAGAACTTGATTACATCTCTGATGGGGTAAATGACATCAATCTCTCTGCTGTGGTATCTGAAGCTAATTTGATTGAAAATCCCAAGGAATTATGGGTTGACACTGGGGCAACTCGTCACATTTGTACGGACAATAAGATGTTCATTACTTACAATGAGGCTGCAAATGGTGAACAACTTTTCATGGGAAATTCCTCTACTTCTACTGTGGCTGGACGAGGAAAGGTGATCTTGAAGATGACATCAGGAAAAGAACTTACCCTCAACAACATACTACATGTACCAGACATCCGGAAGAATTTAGTTTCTGGTTCTTTATTAAGTAAAAATGGTTTTAGACTTGTATTTGAGTATGATAAATTTGTATTAACAAAGAATGGTATGTATGTTGGTAAGGGATATATGAGTGATGGTCTTCAAGTTGAATGTAATGACGGTTGTACCAAAACTTGCTATTAATAAGAATAACACAAATTTTGCTTATATTCTCGAGTCGAATTTCAAAGTTTTGCTTATATCGAAGTTTGAAATTGATCATAATCACAAATGTGAGATTTGTGTAGAAGTGAAACTAACTAAGGCTCCATTCAAACGGTTGAAAGAAAAACCGAACCTCTAGAATTAATTCATACTGATGTATGTAATCTTAAATTTGATCAAACTAGAGGAGACAAAAAATATTTCATAACATTTGTCGATGATTGCACGAGATATTGTTATGTATATTTACTTAGAAGTAAAGATGAAGTCTTAGAAATGTTTAAATTCTACGAAACTGAAGTTGAAAATCAACTTGGTAAAACCATTAAAATGGTTAGAAATGATAGGGGCGGTGAATATGATGCACCATTAAATGAATCTTGTACACAACATGGCATTATTCACCAAACTACAACACCCTATTCTCTACAGCAAAATGGAATTGCTGAAAGGAATAATAGAACTCTTAAAGAAATGATGAATGTCATGTTACTAAGTTCAAGCTTATCACAGAACTTGTGGGGGAAAGCAATATTGTTTGCTAATTATGTTCTTAACAGAACACCCCACAAGAAAACCAACAACTCTCCTTATGAATTGTGGAAAGGTCGACCACCTTCCTACAAATACTTAAAAGTGTATGAGTGCTTGGTAAAGGTAGAAGTTCTTGTTCCAAAAAAGACTAAGATAGAATAAAAAACTGTGGATTGTGTGTTTATTGATTATGCTCAGAATAGTAGTGCATATCAGTTTCTGACTTACTTGATATAAATGTGAACGTTATTATAAAGCCAAGGAATTTGAACATGTCTTCCTTGCAAGAAAGGACATGAATTAAGTTCACAGAAAAGAACTTATGATTGTACACAAAGTCAAGAGACTAATGACAATCAAACACATGAGACTAGTAATGGTCTTGACCAACAAGATTTAATTGATGATAAACCAAGACGAAGTAAGAGAGTAAGAACATCAAAATCCTTTGGTCTAGATTTTCTGACATACCCGTTAGAAAATGAACCTCAAAGCTTTAAGGAAGCAATGACAAACTTGAAACACCTTTGTGGAAAGAGGCTGTTAATAATGAAATTGAATCCATTATGCAAAATCATACTTGGGAATTGGTGGATCTTCCACCCGGTTCTAAACCTCTTGGATATAAATGGATATTCAAAAGAAAAATGAAAGCAAATAGTTCAATAGACAAGTATAAAACCAGACTTGTAGTAAAAGGTTACAGACAAAATAAAGGTCTAGACTATTTTGATACATATTCCTCTATAACAAGAATGACATCCATTCGCATGCTTATTGCTATAGCAACGTTGTATAATTTAGAAATATATCAAATGGATGTTAAGACAGCTTTCTTAAATGGTGATCTAAATGAAGAGATCTATATGGAGCAACCCGAAGGGGTTGTAGTGCCAGGGCAAGAAAATAAAGTTTGTCGGCTTGTAAAATCTCTTTATGGATTAAAACAAGCTCCTAAGCAATGGCATGAAAAATTTGATCATGATATGCTTACTAACGGATTTAAGATAAACGAATGTGACAAACACGTCTATGTTAAAAACATTGACAAAGGTTATGTCATCATTTGTCTTTATGTGGATAACATGCTTATCATTGAAAGCAGTTAAAACATGATTAAATCAACTAAACAAATGCTGAACAAAATATTTGATATGAAAGATATGGGGGTCGTCGATATAATATTAGGAATGAAAATTACTAAAACATTTAACGGATATGCATTATCTCAATCATATTATATTGAGAAAATTTTTGGTAAATTTATCAAGGATGATATGAATGTAGCTAGAACACCTGTAGACATCAGTCTTTATTTATCGAAAAATAAAGGTAATGCAGTGTCTTAGTTAAAATTTCTCAAATCATTGGAAGCCTAATGTATCTAATGAATTGTACTCGTCCTGATATAGCTTATACTGTCAGTAAATTGATTAGGTACACTAGTAACCCCGGAGAAGACCATTGGAAAGCGATCATTCGAGTTCTTAGATATCTAAGATTTACCCGTGATCATGGTTTGAACTTTACGCTATATCCTGCAGTACTCAAAGGTTATTGTGATGCCAATTAGATATCGGATACTAAAGATTCAAAATCTACTAGTGGATATGTCTTTACTCTAGGAGGCGCTGCTGTTTCTTGGAAATCCACGAAACAAACATGCATCGCACGATCCACAATGAAATCTGAGTTCATTGCTTTAGACAAAGCAGGAGAATAAGCATAATGGCTTCGCCACTTCTTAGAAGACATTTCAACATGGCCAAAACCTGTGCCAGCTATTTGCATTCATTGTGATAGTCAATCTACAATAGGCAGGGCACATAATCATATGTATAATGGTAAGTCACGACATATTTGTCGTTGACATAATACTGTAAGACAATTGCTCTTAAATGGAATAATCTCAATGATTATATAAAATCTAAAAAGAATATTACGGATCCGTTAACAAAAGATTTGACAAAAGAGCAAGTGTATAGTTCATCAAACGGGACAGGATTAAAGCCTATTACATAAGAGTCATCATAATGGTAACCCTGCTTATATAACTGGAGATCCCAAGAACTAAGTTCAAAGGGACAACTAAGTTATGTGTAGCTCGTCAGAAATCATCAAGGGATTTAAATTCCTTACCCATTCCTATGGTGAGACTGATATCTACAACATGTGTTATATGTAGGGGTTTAAGGATAAGCTTTGCTTTTAATGATTACTTATATCTTGATTTAGGCATAAAAATCAAGACGAATATAAGAGATACTCACAATAAGAATCACCTATATGAGTGTTGAATTGGAGCCGATTCTATGAGAATGAAGAGGCTAAATTCTCTAGAAGCACTCATAAACAACCAGGAGCGTTCAAGGCCAAAATGAACACAATTGTAAGAACCACAATGTGCCAGAAGATATTTTGTGTGAAATCTATTGTCTTAGCTTACACAAACGGTTGAACAATTTAAGGCATTGCGTCCATTAGTTACCTAGTAAGTCTGATAGGTTATCACTGGGGAAGGTTCAAGGCTGAAAGCTACCTATCCTAACGCAAAATATTTTTGATTTATATTCTTTCGACAAATTCTGCATATTGTTGCATTTCTGTTGTCATCAAATTCCATTCATCTGGGGGATTGTTAGAAATGGGCTTTGAAGTTTTTGGAAAAACAGAATTTTTCTTTAACTTTGGTCTAATTTTTAGGTGGGATCCATGCGCCAAAGTTGGCAGGTTTAAATGGTAACGCGTTATATACCGTGTTGTGATTCACATAGTATATATTTGGTTGCTCAAAGCCATTATCCGGTGAATGGAAAATTGAAGCCAAAATGAGCTCCATGGAAATGAAGTTTTGGTGGAAATTTCTTAAAAGTGTGGTTTAAGGCTTGTCCCACATTGATTTGGTGGGCATACATTGAGTAGATTTATAAGGCTTGAGTTTGGAATTTGGGGTAGGCCCCAAGGGGCACCCAAGTTTTGTAGAGAATGAGGTTATAGACAAAGTAGGCTAGATCCATTGGACCCAAAATAAACACAGACGCGCGCCACAACCACCGTCTGTCTGGTCGGGCGGTCGGGCAGGCTGGGCTTGGGCTTGGGCGTGGATGCGGGATGTGTGGTTGGATTGGGCTTGTCCAGCCCAATACCTATATTTTTGGGCCAAAAACATTTGAATTTTATTTTTCTAAAATTAAATTCTAATTTTTTGGAATTTGAATTTCGAAAATTAATTTAAAAATTGGCTCTGGTTTTATTTTCCCCACCCGGATAGATTCAAATATGTTCAATACAGCTTTTATCTGTTCAAAATTTGAACCCAACAAATTTGTATCTGTTTATTCAAACCGAACAAGTAACATACCTGTTCAAATAAGTTTTGCACCTATTTAATTCAAACCATACAGCCACGAATTTTCCTATTTAAAGGCAGCCCCTCATTTGGATTTTTCACTCCAATTTTTCGTCCAAAATTCTGCTTTTGCTCTTTGCATATTTTGCTGCATTAACTACATAAATTTTCTGTAAGAAAAAGTGTATACATTTAGTGTGTTCGTTGTGTGAATAGTGTGTAGTGCTGCTACTATTCACTGTTGATCATTTTATCCTGGGAAATAGACGTCCACAATCTAAAAGCACCGTGGAGAGGACGAATATGTCTTAAGGACACAGTGTTAAACACTGGACTTGATCAAAACTTTGTTCAACAAATTAATTTGGTAAGTAATTAATTTATTTTTCTATTTTATTATTTTTTCTGTTTCAAATTTTGATTTTGTTTTTGTAACAAAATAAAAATCTATTTTATTTTATTTTCTAGTTTGATTTTTGTAATCAAACAAACTCTCTTCTTTCCTTTATTTGTTCTACATTCCGTTTGTTGTTAAGTACACAAACATAATTTATTTTTTAAATACAGTGAAAATTGTCCAACAGAAATTATAAAACCGGTGGGATTGAGTATTGGGATTAATAGTGTGGTGATATTAAATTAGAGATATAAAAAAAAATGTGTTTGTTTGTACACTTGTGTAATGGTATTAATTAGTTTAGATTAAATCTACAAAATATGTAAAAAAAATAATAATATACAAAGTAATTTTGTTGGTTTTATAAAAGGGACAGTTACCAATCAGTCCTATTAATTAGACTTATTTACCTATATGTTTTGACTAATAAATTTATCATTTAAATTTATTTATAAAAATAAAAGAGACTGATAAGTTTATCACTTGATAAATTTATCAATAAGACTTAATGGGTAATAAGTCTAAAAAGTAGGACACATTGATAATTTATAAAATGGGAGGCAAAATAGTTATTTAGACACTGATCCATGGGATTGGACTAGTAATCCTTGTTAAGTTATCAATTTTCTCAAAAGTCTAAGCTATCATGCTATTTAATGCTCTTCCTCACGTGCAATATCATCTTGTATATAGAAAGAGAGGCAAACAACCAAACAAATAGGAAGAAACCAAATGGGAATAGAATACCAAATGTCAATGAAGAAGCGTAAACCCAATACATCTTTCAACCAAAGTTCTGTTGAGTCACCAAATTTTCAAAAAATCTAAACTATTTGGAAATAAGCCCAACAATGTATATTAAACTATCTAATAATCCTAACCCTACTATGAGAATGTTAATCCCATCATAGGAGATGATTGATAGTCCTATGAGATTAGCAATCTCATTCAATTTCTCCGCAAACAGACATGATTTTGGTGAGGCTCATGGATTGCTAATCTAATCCTCCTTCCCAAATCCCCAATCAAAATGGTCATAGAGTTGAGAGGAGGTTTGATGGAGATGAGTGCATCAGTTGAAGAACTTACAAATGACTATATTTCTTTATGTCATAGTGGTGGTAGACACGTGAGGGAAGTGTCGTGGTGGCGGCGGTTGTAATGGGGTGGATGGTTAGGTGAAGATGGCGAGTGTAAGGTTATGAGGGTTTTTAAGTTCGATGAAGGCGAGTAATATGGGAATTAAAGGTGTGTATCGATAAAAAATTGGAGTTTTAAAATTCTTGTGCTTATTTATTAAGTCATGTAGACTGTGAAAAAGTGATACGTGATAATAAAATATCTTATGAAATTACTCTTTTGTCGTGCTATTTCTTTTAAAATTATTAGGATAAATTATGTTAACCATTCCTATGATTTAAAGAAAATATAAAAAGTTTAATAGTTTTAGTATAACTATATTAACCTCCGTTTTAATAAGAATATAAAGTTGCTGGAATTAATGCAGGTAATGTGTAGATATAATGATAATAGATAGAATGTATATTTTTGTGTAAAAGACGCAACAATATAAAATTTTTATTTATACAAATAAAAAAATAATTATTGAAAAGATGGGTAAATATTATATGAGTTAAATCTTAATAGATATAATTATGTCAACTTGCAAAATTTAATGTATTTATTTTCTTTAGACCTCAAGAAAGATAGTGTAATTTAGCCAAATTATTAAAGCATTCCATATGTAACTTTCACATAATAATTATGTTATTTTTTGGGTTAATATCACTTCAAACCCAAAATAAAAAAATAAAGTAAAATTATACTATAGAGCTAATTATATTTTGGATATGTTGAACAAGAGGTAAGACACTAATGAGGGGAGTGTTTGGTCAAAAGTAACTTGTAGACTTTACACTATTAAAAAAGTGTATGTTATACTGGCCTTGGTAGTTGTCTATTTTAATAGGTTATTTTAGTTTTTAATTATTTTAATATGTTAAAATATTTGTGTTTGAGAAGAGTTTATATTTTTTTGTAGTCGGATGTAATATTTGTGGGAATTTTTTTTTTTTATGAATTTGATGTAATATTTTGTTAGTCTATTTTGGGTTCGTTTGGCATGAAGGTTTGGGTTGGGTTAGAGCTATTTTAGCCAAAAAAAGACAAAATAGATTTTTTAGCATGCTAAAACAAATGTTACATAAAAATCATAATTATTTTATTTTTTTTCTTACAAAAGTCAAAAAAGCCAAAAAAATCCATACCAAACGAAGCTTTTTAGCCACAAACTAAAATAACCAAAAAGCTAAAAAGTCAAAAAGCTAATCTACATCCCAAACGAAGGCTTTGTCTTTTTGTGGATTTTAGACAAAAAAGAAAAACAAAAAGAAAAAGAAGCCAATCTTTGGCTTCCCAAACACCCCCAATTGTCTTTTTGTGGATTTTAGACAAAAAAGAAAAACAAAAAGAAAAAGAAGCCAATCTTTGGCTTCCCAAACACCCCAATTATGATTGCTGCTATTAACACCCCATCAATTATTTCAGACTTCCTATTTCTTTGGACCCCTACTTATAAATTCTTAAACCCTAAAAAAAAAAAATTTCCCTCAAATAATACCAAAATTATCATTTTGAAAAACATTTCACCAATTCAATTGAATACACACCCCCACACTCCCAAAAGCCTCTCCCTCAAAAACTCTAACAAAACCCACGAAAGTGATTATTACTTCATCTTAACATATTTGTTCATGACCTGAGAAAATAAATGTAGGGTTTTTGTTGTTGATTCAAAATTCAACTTTTGTGGATTTTACAATTGTCGCGCCCCAAGCTCCGTGACAACGCCGCACACTCATATAAGTGACCATGCAAGGCCAAGAATCCAATCACATAACTCACAATGTAAAATACTCAAATTAAATCCTTAATTGTCATAATGCCAAAATCCATAAAAATAAATAGTTCTTATATGAAAATGTCCACCAAGTCCACTAATTTAATCCACTAACAAAACAATAATCCAAGTACTTAAATCATGGTCCTACTCTCGGCACTCCCACATGTAAAAAAAAAAATCCCGAGCAGCTCTACTCTTTAGAATCTGAAAAAAAATAAGAGCAAGCTAGATAGCCCAGTAAATAACCAACTATCACTGCTAGCTGGATCAAAAAAAAATAAGGGTAAGCTAGATAGCCCAGTAAATAACCAACCATCACTGCCAGCTGGATCAAGTATAAAAAATAAATAAATAAATCGATAACCAATAAATATAATTTTTTCTACAGTTCAATAAATGAACAATTATTTGTAAGGTGGTTTCATAGCTAAAAATAAACAATGTACAATACATTTTAAATGAAAAGCCAACAAGATAATTCAAAGTAATTCGTTGTTCAAATCGATGGTTCGATATTCAGATGGTTCAATGATTTGATTCACAAAACCTAAGTCTTAATAACTACGATCACTTAGCCCGTGACAAGACCCAGAACCACACATAGGCCGGTGGTAAAGCCCCAAAAGAAACTAGTTTCTGTGTGTAGACACCCCATTTTTGACCGTCCTTAAGACTTGGACGTCAATGTTTGAATACTCGATGATCACCCATGTTTGTGTTCGTCTTGAGTTCTCGGAGGTTTCGGCTACACGTCTTGCCTCAAGACCTCTCGACTTGTTTGTTTTGTGTTTGGTTTTGCATCAAACACTTATTGTTTTACTTCTGAGGGTGAGAAATAGCTTGTTGGCCATCCCCACACCTCACCGGCCATGGCCTGAGGCCACCGGCCCTGTTTTCTTGCTATTAGCCAAAAGTGTTGGCCGGTCGGCATTGTGTTTGGTTGGCCAACTACTGATTTTAGTCAATCGGCCACTTTTTCTGGCCGAGACCTTTTCTTGAGGAGGTTTAAACCTTTTGAACCTTTGTTTTGGCTTCTTGAGAAAGTTTGAAGCTTTTGAACCCTTGGTTTTAGCTTCTTGAGGAAGCTTGAACCTTTTTGAACCCTTGGTTTTAGCTTCTTGAGGAAGCTTGAACCTTTTGAACCCTTGGTTTTAGCTTCTCCAAGAAGCTTGAACCTTTTTAGCTTCTCCAATAAGCTTGACCCTTTTGTTTTGGCTTCTTAGAAAAGCTTGAACCCTTTGCTTAGCTTCTTAGAGAAGCTTGAACCCTTTACTTAGCTTCTTGAGGAAGCTTGACCCCTTTGCTCTAGCTTCCTCAAGAAGCTTAGCCCTTTTGCTACAAGCTTCTAAGAGAAGCTTGACCCCTTTGCTCCAAGCTTCTCCAAGAAGCTTGGACCTTTGTTCCTCTATAAAAGAAGAGCTCCTCTTCCATTGCAAGGGTTCCAAAAAATTTTGCTAAGGCACAAGAGTTGTATCTCTCTCTATCTCCATATTTTGAGCCCCAAAAGTGTTGGTTGTTGACCCCTTTGCACCACACCTCATAGCCACACACCTCCACCACTCATCTAAGGTCCTTGGAGGCCATTTTCAGAGGTTGAAGGTCTGGTTTTTTGGTCTCAAAGCTGCTGGTTTTGCTGAAACTACAAAGGTAACACACTTTACCATCTTTTGGTCTTTATTTTGCTTCATCTTTTAGCCATACTTAGAAGCATTTTAGAGCTTTGTCATAAATTGAAAAAAGTCTTATTTTGAGCTCATTTTGAAGTTTCTTTAAGATCACTTTTGTGTTTGGGGTTGTTTACCCCCTCTTAGGCCTTGTTTGGCCTCATTTTTGTGCATTTTTTGTGAGCTTCGGGACTACCTTGTCTTGGCCTTCCCACCACTGAAATCCAAAGGGACTCCAAAGGAATTTCAGTGGTGGAGATGGTGCTTTAAGGTCCTAAGAAGGAGAGGCCATCCCCTCTCCTTGTTGTCTTCAACAATGGTCATTTTAGCCTTATGTGTGAGCACCTTTCTTAAGTTCATGTTGGCCATGTCTTAGGTGGTATTTGTGCTTATTTTGCCATGATATAGCATTGTTTTAAGTTGGTTTAGACACACCAAGCATGCTTTGCATACTTGTCTTGTAATGCCATGAAATTGCCTTAACATACTTTGTGCTTTGAGCCTTGTGTTTAGCATGATTTTGGCTTAGCTTTGTGAAGCTTTTTATGCATGTTTTGATGTGTTTGAGGTCTGATTTTGGTTATTTGGGTCGTCCATGACTTGCTTTGTATAGCTACCATGCAATCTCCCTTATAGGCCTTGAGTGTTGGCCCCTCTAGCATGCTCTCCTTGCATCATTTCAGTGATTTGGCACCACTTATCATGTCATTTCAGTCCATATAGCATGCTTGTATACTTACATTTATGTCTCCTTGATGTTTCAAAAGGTTTGTATTTTATGCTCCATGTTTGGACCTTTGTGCATGCCTTTAGACTTAGGCCATTTAGATGCCATCTAGGTGTGTCTTTGACCTTGTTTTGGTCTGCCTTAGGGCTGTTTTGAGTCCCTTTGAGGCTTGGTTGGCATGGCCATGGTTTAAGCCCCTAGGTTAGCTTTGAGTCTTGGACCTTGCTTGCATGCTTTGATTGCTTTGTTTAGTTGGTTTGGCACCATCCTTAACATGATTTTTAGAGCTTGATATGTATGTCATATGTCCATGTTTATCTTCTTTTAAGTGTGCTTAAAAGTTGTCTCTTTGATGCTTAAGTGTTGGTCCATTTGCATGCATATTTGTATGTGTATTTGTCCCTCATTCCATAGCATTTTGGCCACTGTTTTGGGCCTAGTAGAGAGCTGCCCATCTTGGTGTAAGACCATCCCTTGCATGTTGTTACATGCTTTCCTTACATGTTGTTACATACTTGGCTCATTAACATGTTGTTGCATGTTTAATTGCATTTGGCATGCTTGAATGATTGCATATCTTGTTTCTTTACATGTTGTCATATGTTTGCCTTGCATGCTTGAATGTCCATGTTGCATTGCATTTGGCATGCTTGTTACCTTAACATGATCATGTTGCATTAGTTTTGCTTACATGCTTGCATCCCATCCCTCTTGATCAACCATGATAGAGATTGGGGTCCTTATGTGTTTATGTGCATTTCATTTGACATTGAAATTGCACACTTGGCCTCTTTGGCCATCACGCATTGAAATACGCGATTGGTGGCCCAAGAGTCGAGTACCATACTCCCTTGAGTCTTAAACATGATAGGGAGGTTGGTTGTGCAAACATTTACTTTGAAATGCATTGCCATGTCTTGTCTGTCCTCTGCTGCTGTCAAACAGGTTTCTACAGGAATATATGGCCGGTCGGCCATCCTCAGTGCCGGCCGACTATCTATATTTGGCCGAGAGCTTCATCTGCGGTCGATGACCACTTCCCCATGGCCGGTGATCATTTCTTTTGGCCGGTGTCATCCCACAATGTTCAGAGAGTGTACTTTGGGATTTGTGCAATTTTCAGAGGTGCAGAGCAATGTAAACAGGGGCAACATGAGCATGGCGTTGGATTTCCGAGCGAAGCCGAGTATGTGTGCATTTGACTCTCTTCCCAAGGCTGTTTTATTGCTTTCTTAACTTAATTAATTTTGTTTAATTAGTTAAGTGGTTATGTAATATTTAATTAGCTTGTTAGTTAATTAATTTGTATTATTCTTTTGGTCCCTCCGAGAGAGGGCAGATTATGTAATAAGCGTGTGTGTGTGTGATGTATGTCTTCCAACATCCACTTCTTTCTCCCTTTTACTTACTTGCTTTTGATAGTTAGTACTAGGGCATATTTCAATTAGCATCCTTATGCTCGCATGTTTGCATCATTCGTCTGTATTGCATGCACCGGGCTCAGCGTATTATACTAACTGCATTGTATTTTCCATTCCAAAGTTGAATACATGCTATCTGTTGCATTTCATATGCCATCTTATAATAGCCGAGCCTATTTCTAGTTGCATTTTGCATGCGTTGCATTAGCCATCTTAACATGAGCTAGGATCACACATTTGATTACTAACTAGCTTTTGTTTTGGCTCGGAGTACTAGGTAAGCTTTTATGCTTTAGCATCCTTGCATGTTTGTGAGTGACTGCCATGATAACATGCTTACCATACGACTATTTGCTTATGTGATATAACTGCCTGAATGCCTGTGGGTGAAGGTTGGGTTATCTGAACTGGAGCAATGCATTGAATACGAGTTTTAAACCCACTTGAGAGTGGCAAATCACCCTATTTTTCTAAGCCCACTTAAGGGTGGCAAAAATCCGCATTTTAGCCTACTTGCAAGTAGCAAACCGTTTTTCAAAATGAATATGCAATGCTTTGTTCCAACTCAAGCGACCTAGTCTATACTTGTATGTTGTGCGCATCACATAGTAATTCTAAGCTAATAAACCGGAATAAGAGCACATGTGTTTTCGAAAACCAGATACCATGTTTAGTAGTGGCCGATCTTTGATCGGGCGAGCAGGGGTGCTCATAGCTGACCTTCCCCAATCGTACCCAAGTTCTCGAGCTGAGGCAACTTTGGTAATGACGGACAAGTGGCCTTAGGCATGAGTCAGGGTTTCCTAAATTCTCCCAAAATAAAATATTTAGGTGGCGACTTTGTATATGGAAAAGTAGTCTATGTTTGGCACTTCTTTCTAAAAAATCAGTTTTCCAAAACGATTTGCCGAATTTGGACTCTTTGATGATTTATCAGTCTTACATTGCACTTTGCAAGATCAGATTAAGAATCGTGATATTTGAGTCCGAACTGTAGTGAGCCCAAATGAACAAAACGGGGGATTTCCCCCGGGACGTTCGGGGACGTCTACACTGTGCCAATAAATAACCCCTATTGGCTAGGGTCCAAATCATAGTCAAACTAGAGTGATATTCAAAATTCAAACAATACACAACTTTTAAATAAAATATTCGATATTTTCAGAATAAACATTTGGTACAATTTTCAGAATAGTTTCACAAAATATTCAAATAACTTTCATAATAATATTCGATATTGTTTTATACTTGACCCATATTTTATTTTAAGAGAACATGAAGGCTATAAATAAATAGTTATAATTTTAAACGATTCAGTAGGAATAAAAATGAACCAACAGTGATAGAGGGTTACTTACCTCAAATAACTAAAATAATATTTCCCAAGCTAATCTCAAATTACCAAGATCCACCTCAATCTCACAAACCTAATAAAATATTACACCGCATAAACAATTATTATGTGCACCCATCCATCTCTTCTTGTAACAACAATAGAATAAATTAACCCAATAGTCTATTAGGAACTCCCACAATTTAGCATCAAAACAAAGCCATTACGGTTTCGAAAATTCTCAACCCATATTATTCTATTGTTGTTTATATGCACGTAACAATTTGTAATTGCTTGTAGTCAATCGTGTATCTCACAAATACACCACCATTAAACTTAACCCATCACATATCAATCTGAAAATATGAATCACCCAAACGGGATGCAAAATACACTCTAAAATAGAGCAAAATCGAGACCCCCAACATAGACTATATCAATATATCTATTTAATCATATATGCCTATAAAATCATCTATTGATATATTAACACCAAAATCATAGATAAGAATACAATAAAATAAATCTTACCTTAAGTGATAAATAAAGAAAAATCACCACTCTATGAATCCTCCTTCTTCACTTTGGTTTTGTTTTGTTTTGTTTAATTTTTCTTTTACATTCTCAAACCCTAGCCGCCTATGGAGTAATTCCCAGCCTCTATTTTGTTTGTTTCCCAAGACTTAAAGCCACAATAGGTGGGCTTATTAACATAATTTCTCAAAGTTACAAAATTACCCATCTAAGTAATAGAAAATATAATGCCATCTCATAACTAATTCTTTGATATTAATAAATGACCCATATAAATTAATTTAATTACTAATCTATCCAATAAAATAATCCTATACATAACTTGGGTTTTACATTACAATCTCTACAAGTTTGGATTTGTGATCTCTTAAGTGGTTTCTTTGAATTCTCTAACAGTTTCAATTCTTGTTCTTTTATCTTATTAGGATTTGTAATGTTAAAGTTTGAAAAAGGTTAATTAATAATGTTCGGTTATCTGTTCTCAAACAAATAAGAAATGTTTGGTTGTTCATGAACAAATAAACAATGTTCGGGTTTGTGTTTCCGAATTTCGGTCATATGTTCGGGAGTTAAGTTCCGAAAAAATGACGAACAGTTTTTATTATTTTTGTCATTTTTTCAAAAAACTTATCCTTAAAAGGCCAATCTTTTCTAAACTAAGAACAACATCAAAACTACAAACCTCCTATGAGTTTTTATTATTGTACTCCTCTCATCTCATGGAGTTGTAGTTGTCAAATTTTTTTTGACTCATTGTCATTAGAAGTGTAGGTAAATAAATTGTTGCCACCGTTACCATCGAAATATTGCCACATAGGATTTTCAAAGTTTTGAGAATGGATATGTTTTGAAGGTAGGATTTAGGGAAGATATATGGGTAGTGATAGAAGTAAATACTCTCATAAATCCTAACTCATGATGTAGTGGGTGTGTAGGCTTAATTGTGAGATAAATGCCTTGTTTAGTTTAACTCTCAAAACACAATTTTTGAAAAAAAATTTCAAAATTTTGTTTGGTTGGAAATTTTTCTAACAAAATTTTTAAAATCACTTTCTCTCTCCTATCTATCAATAAATCACTTTTCTCTCTCCTCTCTCATTCTCAATCATTTTTTCTCTCTCTCACATGTATCTACTCAACTATAACAAAACATCAATTCATCCCCAACTTTCAAACTCCAAAATTATTTTCAAAATATGCAACCAAAACCAAAATTTTTTCTAAACTCTCTCCCTAATTTTTTTTTTGAAAATTTATCTCGAAACACAAACCAAACACGCCCAACGTTTCAAAATTATTCAGTGTGTTTGGTTTGAATTTTCTGGATTAAGTTTTTTGAAAATTGAATTTTTTAATTTTCGTATTTTTTTGTTTTTAGTGAATATTTTTAAAATTTTAAACAATTTTTTATTTTTATTTTTTTAGATGCACCTTACTTAGATGTATCTAAAAAGTAAAAAAATTTGTGAAAAAATATTTTAAAAAATTAATAAATTCATAAAAATACAAAAAATGTACTGAATTCTTATATTTTTTTTTTTGTATTTTTGGTATTTAGTAATTTTTTAAAAGATTTTTTTTACAATTTTTTTACTTTTTAGGTATATTTATGTTAGGTGTGTATAAAATATCAAAAAATTGCTTAAAATATTTAAAAAAATCAATAAAAAAAAACACGAAAAACAAGAAAGTAGAATTTTTCTGAAAAGTGTTTTTTAAAAAATGAAAACAAACAAGCTGATTGATGTCCTTTTTAATAATTTCGTTTGAAATTATTATTCTAATAAAAAAAAAACTAAAAAATGAGGAGTTCAAAATAATTTATATCACTTTTAGTCGTTAAATCTTAAAAAAATGAATCTGAATAACCTAATTTGATTTGTTATAAATGGGTCACAACTACTTCAAACCGCAACATAATTTAACAAAACACCATCAAACCGGTAACCAGGTGTGTACAATTGAATTCTCGTACTATACACCATTAGAAAATAAAACAAGATATACATATTTTTAACATATACATATTTTACAACAATATTCTATTGCTGCAGAGCTGAAATTTGATTTGAATAAGCCAAGAATTTTGTGTCAATTCTAGTTCTAGCAATAAAATTGACATTAGAGACAGCCATACTGACTTTAGCCTTGCGGCTTCTATTGAACCTTTCACTAATCAAAACACGTGATCTTGTGCCCTTCCTATAATACAATTATGTTTTTTTTCTTTTTTTCTTTTTTTAAGCTATGTACCTACTAATAACTGTACTGATGAATACAGATTTAATTTAATTAATTAAGTTATTTACATTCTGACTTCAACTATATCTCCATCTCTGAGCTCAGTGTTGGGCAATACAAGCTGACCATTTACTGAGACCAGCTTTCCATCAAGGCCTACTCTTCTAGCAGCATCTCCAGCAGTGCTACCACTCCTCATCCTCATTATTTCACCGTGTGGCCAACATACTATCACTACTTCTCCAAGAGCTACCGATTTCCGATTACCCGCTTCCGACCTCAGCTGTTTCCTCCCACTGAAGCATTGTCCTCAGTAGTTTCACCTACAATACACATTTTACCAGTAATAATCATCAGTCTAGGAAAAAAATCACAATGAGAACTATAAACTCCTCTTTATAGCATTTCTCCATTTATTTAGGCAACAAGGTTGGGGTTGTAGATAGGTAACAATGTGTGAAGGTGACAACGGTTCATATAAGTTTCCACCTTAATGATTTGGACTTAAGAAGTACAGACACTTCTAAAAATGTAGTGTGTTCGTGTTGGACACATCCTGACACATTTCAACACTTATCAAAATGTGTTGTATTTAAAATATATATATATATATATACACCCAAACACTTTTCAAAGGTCATGGAGACCCAAAAACCAAAATCAAACCTCAAACACATCAAAACATACATAAAAATCTTCACAAAGCTAAGCCAAAATCATGCTAAACAACAAGGC